>NIVC01000051.1:262500-277500 GCA_002269645.1 Macrostomum lignano
GATGAGAGAAATTGGGGAGAGATGAGAGAAATTGGGGGAGAGATGATAGAAATTGGGGGAGAGATGAGAGAAATTGGGGGAGAGATGAGAGAAATAGATAGGAGGGATGAGAGAAATTGGGCGAGAGATGAGAGAAATTGGGGGAGAGATGAGAATAAGAGAAGAGACAGAGGAGTCTGGATAAAGGAAAGATTAAGTGAAAGAGTAAGTCATTGCCCCAAGAAACAAAAAAAATTAGACTGATAGGAAATAAGTCAGCACAATTTACTGATCATGCTGTTAATTTAGTGATACTTGCAGGAAAAAATCCCCACTATAATATTCATCAGATTATACAAAAAATTACCTCGATTCGCCACACAGCAAAGTAGGGCTTATTAAGTGGTATCGATTTGAAGGCCAGATCAATGGCCCACTGAGGCAGCTGCGACATTGTGACGAGGTGCTCCACTGCAATGTAGAAATTTTTTTTATTTTTTATTAAATCAAATCACAATATGGAATATGGAGCAGAGCTTTGGCTAAGCTAATTTTAGAAAATTGCAATTAACAAGTGCAATATTGGAATTCTCTGAGTAATGTGCAGGATAGTTCATCAACTTCAAGTCAAGACATGCAATAAATGCTTGCTAAAATTGTGTGTATTTTTGCACAACAGAAATTAACACAAATAGGTGTATCAATAGGTGTATCAATGCAACTTAAGTTAGAATACCCCACTGATAGTCACTAATAGTTTTCAAAAAGACAATGGTTTTTGAAAACATTTTTTTCTGTTTTTAAAACTTTTTCAAACAACCCAAGTCAAATCAATCTGAATAAAAATGATAGACAATAGTGCCAAGAGAGGCAAAAGTGCTTTACTGTGCTTTAGCTATAGAGAATACACAAAGATTTCAGCATCAGATTTACAGTAAATCTGGTGTTACTTTTATCTTTCCAGTTAGAGTAGATGCATTACATTTTAATCTAAAAAATCTAATGAAGTTTAAGTTTAACTTACTCTTTATTCAGTAGCCCTTTTAATGAAAGATAAATAAAAAATTTTTCATTCAAAGCTTTATGGAAAAAGAAAAGTAAGAAAAATAGATTATTTTGTTTGTTTATTGTGCATTGCATCTTCTGACTCAGAATAAACCTGACTTAGAAATAGGCCCACAGGTAAAAATGACAGCTGAGATTAGCATAAGGAAAATGCATAAACCAAGAAAGCAAAGAGTTCAACTACTTTTAGGTTTTAAAAAAGTTACCTTAACAAAATTATGTTTAAAAAACTAAATTAAGTGTATTTAATTTATTATATCAACAGTATCTGTATCAGTAAAACTGCTGATGTGCAACTGCAAGCCTGTACATACATATTATATTTTAAGTTATACTTATAGTTATCCCATATTACCATATACTAAAATATGCATCTACGATCGAATAATAAACACAAAAATGAAATTTGTGTTACCAACCTAATATATTTAGGTGATACACAGAGCGACACAATTTTTTTAAATTAAGGTATCTGTACTCTCGTGCAGTTCCAAAACAGAAACTCGTGTTGCAAAGTTAGCGCTCTGAGAAATAAATGGAAAATCGTCACGAAGTTAAATTGTTGCCGTTGTATTGTCAAGCTTATTCTTGTCGTTTATCACGACACTATTTCGTGCATTGATTGGCTTGTTTAGGTGGCGGCAAAGAAGATAAGAAATATCTAGCAGCTAATTCTCTTCATTTTCTTTGCGAAAATCGCTAAATTTCAATGTTCGGTTCGTTGTTATCTTATTTGAGAGAATTTTTCATTTTGCAAAGCTCCGTCAAATGAAATATTAAAGTAATGTGTCGTGCGTAATATGCCTGCGACGCATCTATCCCATAGGCAAAATGTTAATCGCTCAATAAATAATTTTAGGACAATTTTTTTAATAGCTCATCGGTCAAATGTGCATGATGCTAGACCCCGAGGCCACCGCGGCGCTCTGGTCAGCAATAAACAACACTCCACAGAAACCAAAGCCGCAGGCCAGCAGCTGTCAGCGATGCGGCCGGAGGCACGATCCGGACGCCAAGGCAAGCTAGCTGGGTGCATGAAGTGCAAACCGCGGCAAGCTCAATCACTTTAGTCAATGTTGCCGCTCGCAGCAAGGCTTTACAGATCAGGGCGGATGAGTCAGGTGCTCGTATACTACAGGGCTGATCTCAATAAGTTTCGGATGTGCATAGTCGAGAGGCGGCTGACAAAATCTGACACCATAGGTGTCAAGTACATTATATAAATGTTTGTAAAGTTTCAGACGCACTAGTCATATATAGCCAGTGCAGCACCCAAACCAAGCTAGCATACCCACCCTTTCTATCAAATTCACAATGGAGCTCAATAGGAGTCATTTTTGAGCAATGATTATTACGATTTTAAAAGTGGTTTGCGGCAGCAAGAAAGTTTTGAGCGATTGCGAGGAGCTTTTGGGGATGAAGCACCTTCTAGGTCGACCGTTTTTATGTTGACTGGTTTGCCTAATTTCGATGCGGCAGGCAGAGTCTGGATGATATGAGGAGCGCAGCGGCCGGCCTGTCTCCGCAACGACCAAGTATAATGTTGCTGCTGTCCGGGCCATGTTTGAGGCCACAGTGACTGTGGTCCAGATAGAGGCCGAGTTGGGCATCTCATCAGGATCCATCAGGACGATCCTGCATTCACAGCTCAACCTGAGCAAGATTTCTGCACGCCGGGTGCCTCATCAGCTGGCTCCGGAGCAGAAGGAGGCTCGGGTGACCTGGTGCCGCACCATGCTCGACAGATTCAACGGAAGGCAGCTCAAACTCGGTCTGGGATATTGTCAGTGGTGACGAGTCCTGGATCTATAGTTTCGACCCGGAGACTAAGCGCAGTCGGCCCAGTGGACTCCAGTTGGCGGCACCCAGGGACAACTAAAACTACGTACATGTAGTTTAAGTTGTCCCTGGCGGCACCCCATCGTCCAAGCTTCGGCGAGAGCGCAGCGTGGCGAAGCAGATAGTGGTCGTTTTTGTGGCAAAAACCGGTCATCTGGCCACGGTTCCACTCGTGCAGCAGCGCACAGTCACCGGTGACTGGTACGCCAACGTTTGCCTGCCAGAAGTGCTGAGCGCTCTCTCCAGGCGTCGCCCAAGGACTCGAGCTCGGGGCATCCTTCTCCATCACAACAACGCCCCGGCCCACAAGGCTCGACAGGTGGCGGAGTTCCTGGCCGGAGAGCGCATTCAAGAGCTCGGTCATCCACCCTACAGCCCCGACCTGGCCCCCTGCGACTTTTTTGTTTCCACAAATCAAGTGCAGGATGCGTGGAATCCGCTATGGATCACTAAAGCTGCACTGGAGGCCTTCATCCGGCATGTGGAGGAGGTGCCTGCTTCAGATTGGTCCAGCTGCTTCAGCAAGTGATTTAAGCGCATGAAAATTTGCATCGAATCTGCTGAAGAGTACTTTGAAAAGATGTAAGTGTTTTTTCTCTCTAACTATTTCTGTCTGGGCACATCCGGAAACTTATTGCTCAGCCCTCGTAAGGGCACTGATAAAATCCGAGCGGAGTTGACAGCTCCAACAGGTTACATGTAAATTTTGAAAAATTACCATGGAAATTATAGTTTTACTTCCTGGTGGGAGAAACCGGCAAAGAGGCTAATTTCCTGCATTTTGTCACGCATCAAACCCCAGCTGGCAAGCAATGCAAGATGCGCACCGTCTACAATTATTACCAAGGCTTATTGGTTTCTGAGCAAGGGTACTGAAGGGAAGAGAATTAGATAGTACATCTAGCTAAACCTAAATTAAGGTTCTTTCAAAGACACCCAACAGCTGACGGCAGCAGCGACTTACGTGCATCGCGCCCCAATTGCTTTTGTCTTTACGCCTCAGGCTTTCCTACTGCAGCTTATCCTAGCTAATTCTAGCTACAAGCTCTCAAAGACAAAAGCTAAAGGAAGACTTTCTGCGGTAAAGAAAGGAATAAGAACAACTGCTTGAATATTAAGAAGCGGTAAAGAAGTTATACTGTGCTAAGCTGCTTCAGAAGGTTTCGCTGATCTACACTAAAGGTATTGCTACATGTATTCTGTTTGGGATCTGGCAGCTATGTAAGCCAGGTAGTTTGCCCTTTAAAATAATTTGTGTTACGACCATTATGCTTCGCACTCCGCTTGACAGCTAGGTCATGTGTTATTGTCAAATATTAATATGAAGCTTATGCTGTCACCCAAAACTGTTAGTGCTTTAGTCTTCGAGTAAATACATGTATTTATTCTATATTAATCCAAAGGCTTAATTAGTGCTGCTAGGCGACTTGGGGTATATTGCCCAAAAAGGAGTAAATCTAAGACTTTTTGCCAAGTTTTTACTTCTGAAACATTCTGAAACATGAAACATTCAAACAGAAGTTTTGCACATTATGTGTTATACGTAATAAATTCGTTTAGTTTTTTACAATTGACAAAATATGGACAAAAATTAACAATTATTCATTAATTTAAGCCCACCATTGAAGTGAAAAAGAATTGCCACATGTCCCTATAGATAGAGATAAAATTTCGTCAATGATAAGGTTCACGTTGGCAGGAATGCTGTTGCACTGTAATTGAGCTTGAACGTCAGCGATCGAGGCAATTTGATCTTGAGAGCCAGAAACTCGGCGGCCGCATTTTACAATCGCTCTTGCTCGCTCTGGTGCCTCTGCTCCGCTGTGGCATTCTCTGTTCGCGATCGCACTGCTACTGGTTGCAGTCTTTCAGGTAGTTGGTTGAACAGCATCTTTTTTCAGCCTCCGCTTGCTCAGAGTCTCGCTGCTCATCTTGCGCTTTCGTCGAGGATTCGAGTCCTGAGAAACAGTCACAAAGTCGCTGTCAAAAAAAAGTGCAGGGAACATAACCGTGACTCTTTAGTAGGACAATGTCTTCTCTTCCAAACCGTCGCAGCCATTTTTGCAAAAGAGTTTCCCTGTCTAAAGGAAATTCGTGGAATAAAATTTTCGCAGTGGGCTCGGCAGAAGTCTCGGTAGAAGTCTCGGTAGAAGTCTCGGTAGAAGTCTCGGTAGAAGTCTCGGTAGAAGTCTCGGTAGAAGTCTCGGTAGAAGTCTCGGTAGAAGTCTCGGTAGAAGTCTCGGTAGAAGTCTCGGTAGAAGTCTCGGTAGAAGTCTCGGTAGAAGTCTCGGTAGAAGTCTCGGTAGAAGTTCGGTAGAAGTCTCGGTAGAAGTCTCGGTAGAAGTCTCGGTAGAAGTCTCGGTAGAAGTCTCGGTAGAAGTCTCGGCAGAAGTCTCGGTAGAAGTCTCGGTAGAAGTCTCGGTAGAAGTCTCGGCAGAAGTCTCGGTAGAAGTCTCGGTAGAAGTCTCGGTAGAAGTCTCGGTAGAAGTCTCGGTAGAAGTCTCGGTAGAAGTCTCGGTAGAAGTCTCGGTAGAAGTCTCGGTAGAAGTCTCGGTAGAAGTCTCGATAGAAGTCTCGATAGAAGTGTTGACGATATTATAGCAGGCCGTTTAGAAACCATACAAGGGATCTTATACAAAAAGATAGAGCCCCAAGCACACAAAATAACTGTTCCTGGCTAAAGAGAGCATAAAAACCCAAAGGCCATTGTCTGTGCATTTCTGCCCCCCCCCCCCGAAAAAAAAGATCTGGGAAGAGGGATGGATATGCACATAAATGAACATGGCGCGCAGTAGTGGGGGGAAGTGAGTCAAGTGACAATTTTAATGAGCGGTTCTCAGCCAACAAAGACAGCCCCAACCCTTAAGAAGTTGTAACAAAAGATGCTATATAGAGAAGTCCTTGCCACACCCCAGCTAATGCTGGCACCCATTTTACAGCTGGGTGAACTGAAGCAGAGCAGAGTTAAATGTCTTGCTCAAAGACACAACTTGTTCCAGTGGGATCGGGAATCGAACCCCCGACCTTCAAGTCGTGAGTCCGAAGCTCCAACCACTAGGGTACAGCCCCTGTCCAACTATACTAGAAGGAAATCATGAAAATGAGCATTGAAATTGTCGTATTTAGGGCTTGATCTCCCTTTGAAAGTGCCTGGACGTAAAAGAACTAAACCGCTAATATAGCCACCTAGCCCTGGGTGTAGCTACCTGGTATTTGCGCTTCAGCGAAATATTGTTTATTGAAATAGTTTATTAATGCTGAAGTATTGGTTGTCTCTGGGTTGTCTCGAGGTGGCCTGGCAGGTCTTTGTATCCCACCGCTGCCACCAGTGAAGTACTTCTCCTTCTCGGGTTCTCGAAGATGTTCCTGAAAATGGAACCCGCTGCTCCTGAAGAAGCTAGATAGCACCGCAGTACTACCTATCGATTTGCCTGAAAATGAACCTAAAACGTGCCGTTACTTGGTAGGGTTGCTGCCACCTTGGTGTGCGGACTCGACGCGTCGGCAGAGTTGTCTATCCGTCACCTGAAAGAAAATTAACAAAGTCGCTCGGAGCAAAGGCAAATCTAAAAATGTCTCGACAGTCGATCGCCTTAGTTGAATGCTGCTCGAACCTGTAACCTGTAAAACCTGAAATGAGAGAGGAGAGCTCGGAGGCAGAGGCTTCGCGAGTTAGCCACAGTGCTCCGCGAGACGACGCAGTCTGGAGAAAAATGGCTCGCAGATGCTCCGTATTTATAGCCGAGCGGACCCCCAAAAGTCACGTGAGTTTCATGCGGTGAGCGCGTGAAACTTCCTTATTTGGGCATTGGAATCATGCGGGCGACGCGTGATCCAAGGCCAACTTCCAAATAAGGCAACCCTGTCACGCAGCAGTGGCGTGACTCAAGGTCAGCGGCCACGCACAGAGTGCGTGCACAGTCACGTGCTTAGTCTGTGCTAAAAATAGAAACGTGGGCGGATGAGTCATCCTGTTTACTCCCTCTAGGCAGCCCTTACACTCCGCGCAGGTGATGAGTCATCCTGCTACGCCTCCTCAGCGCGAGTGGGAAGACATTGAGTGTGGCTGCCCGCGCCCGCTCAGGCGATGAGTCATCGGGCAGTAAACACTTAGGCCCAGCACAGGGTAACTCTCTCACCAGATCAGGTGGACTGAGCCACTGTGCAGCGGATCACAGCGCCCTTAGGGAAAGCTAGTGAATGCTGCTGAATAGCCAGTTAGCAGCCAGTCACTACAATGCTAAAATTCCAGTGCAAATGAGACTAAATGCTCATTAACAGATTAAAACTCGAAAGTTCCACAGCACATCGCATAGGTATAGGCCAGTTTAAAAAAATTTTCAAGAGCATTGCACACCAGATAGTCTAGAAAATTGCACAGAGCATTGAATTGCACTGAATTGCTGAGATGCCAAGACTCACGCCTCACGTCGGAATGGCTGTGATGCTGATATCTTAGGTTAAAAATTTGGCTTTCAGGCTTTGGGGTACTATTTTGCCAATTGATACCCCGAAATGGGGTATTTTAAGGCTCAGCCCAACTCTCAGTCCTAGGATATACCGCTAGGATTTTCGAGATCCATTGGCTGTCGCGAGTAAGTGTTATTCGCTAGCTGGTTCGGAATCCAAAATCAATTCAGTTTTGATTTTGATTTTGTTTTGATGCAGCGCTCAACGATGGAGCAACTCGTGAAGATTCAGCTGTTAGTCTTCTCAAGCGAGTACGTGACGTCAATTGAGTTTTTTCTCATGCTGCATCATTTGATGGATGTACTCGTGCCTCTTGAGGTGCTTTGCAAGCAGTTGCAGGTACGGGAATGTTCATCCACTGGATGCATTCCACTTAACCACTCTTACCGAGATGTACCTGTGCGATGGCGTCGTTGGAGGGAAAAGCTATCAACAGATTGTCTCGGAGTTTGCCAAGGGAGGCCTGGAGGAACGGAGCAGTCTCATTCGAGACGATGACGCGCTGAATGCTTTTGGTGCAGTCAGGGCTGCGGGAAGATGTTCTTCAGCTTGTCTCAAAGATCTGTCAGAGTCTACTAGACAGAACTGATACAAATAACACTGTTATTTGCGCTTCTAGAATTTTCAAGCCAGAAATCTGCCGTGACATGGTGCCAAAGAATCTGCCCGCATGTGGTGATGAGCAGCTGAACCAAAGTAGGGTGGAGGAAGGCTGGGAGGGGATAGAAAAACTAAGTAACCAGAGAGGGGTGGGGGGAGGCAGGAAGGGGGGGGGTAGAAAAACTTGCCAAGAGTGAGTGGGGAAGGCAGGAAGGGGTAGAAAAACTTGCCAAGAGTGGGTGGGGAAGGGAAGAAGGGGGTAGAAAAACTAGCCAAGAGTGGGCTGGGGGGAAGCTGGGAGGGGATAGAAAATCCAATAACCAGAGAGGGGTGGGGGAAGGCAGGAAGGGGGTAGAAAAACTTGCCAAGAGTGGGCTGGGGGGAGGCTTGGAGGGGATAGAAAATCGAATAACCAGAGAGGGGTGGGGGAAGGCAGGAAGGGGGTAGAAAAACTAGCCAAGAGTGGGTGGGGAAGGCAGGAAGGGGTAGAAAAACTTGCCAAGAGTGGGTGGGGAAGGGAAGAAGGGGGTAGAAAAACTAGCCAAGAGTGGGGTGGGGGAGGCTGGGAGGGGGTAGAAAAACTTGCCAAGAGTGGGGTGGGGGAGGCTGGGAGGGGTAGAAAAACTTGCCAAGAGTGGGGTGGGGGAGAGGCTGGGAGGGGGGGGGGGTAGAAAACCCCAATAAATCCCCTAGCCAATCAGACGTTCGGAGAGCCTAGTCCCACTAGTCCAGTCAAACTGACTATTGTCCTACGCGAGGTGCTAGACTGTCAGCGCTAGGGAATAAACAGCTGTATGTTAAAAAAATAAACGAAACCTAAAGAAAAATACGACATAAACGGGAGAAGAACATGGGGTCCGCGAAATAGAGACTACGTGTAAAACATAGGCTCGATATCACTAACTTCAAAAGCTTGATAGTTCAGAAAGACAAAAAGATTCCAGCAGAAAGAGAACTAATAAAAACAACTACTACTACTAACTACTACTACTACTATAAACTACTACTTTCAGAGATTGTGAAGTAATTCGAGCTTGTAAATTTCAGTTTTATTTAAAACGAGACTTTACTTGTCAAAATCCAACGTTCTAGATAAATATGTTACTTAGGAATTACTGATGTTAGTCACTTTTTCACAATGTACAACTGAAAAGTCCGGAGCTAATCTTGCATAAGTTTAAGCGCACATGTACAAGCGTTGTTTACCAGACCAATACTGCGCAATCGCTGGTCGCTGGCAGTAGCAGAATGTATCAATGTGTAAGCGGCTGCTTAAAAATATACAAATGGCATGTAGAACTATTGAACCTTCAGCCGTGGTTGCTTCAATTACCAATGTATCCAATATACACAGGCTCCAGCTCCATTATTAGTAGTTTGCGCGTCCGAGAGAGAGAGAGGCAGACGGGAGAGGCACAGGAATTTCATGCTAACCTTTATAATTTATGAAACACATGTCTCCGAGCGCACAAATATTTTAGCGCTCGAGCAGTTCACCAATCAGTGCTTGTTAGCAGAAATTTTTTGAATCGAGAGGCATTTGTTAAAATCAACTGATCTTTTCCTAATTTCTAAGCAAAAATATTCTATTTTGCGGAGAAATGCTTGGTAAGTTTTGTAGCTTTTCTTTCTTAATTGTGCAGATCAGCATCCATTCTCAAGGCTTCCTTCTTCTCTTGGCCAGTAGATCTAAACTCTATCTCACCCCTCTTATCTCACCCCTCTTATCTCACCCCTCTTATCTCCCCTATTATCTCACCCCTCTTATCTCACCCCTCTTATCTCCCCTATTATCTCACCCCTCTTATCTCACCCCTCTTATCTCACCCCTCTTATCTCACCCCTCTTATCTCACCCCTCTTATCTCACCCCTCTTATCTCACCCCTCTTATCTCACCCCTCTTATCTCACCCCTCTTATCTCACCCCTCTTATCTCCCCTATTATCTCACCCCTCTTATCTCACCCCTCTTATCTCACCCCTCTTATCTCACCCCTCTTATCTCACCCCTCTTATCTCACCCCTCTTATCTCACCCCTCTTATCTCACCCCTCTTATCTCCCTTATTATCTCACCCCTCTTATCTCACCCCTCTTATCTCACCCCTCTTATCTCACCCCTCTTATCTCACCCCTCTTATCTCACCCCTCTTATCTCACCCCTCTTATCTCACCCCTATTATTAGTTAACATACGGACCCGTACATGAAAATATTGTATTTACTAAATCCATGTACTCATACTAACAATCCAAATCTACTAAATCTCTAAGGTTTGTATGTTTGAATGAATGTCTAGAGATCGCAATTCTTGACCAACCCTATATACTAAAAATGAAATACTTACTATTTTTTGTAAATAGCAAATGGTTTCAGCGTGCAAATATTCTTTAAAGCCAAAAAGTAAAAGCAGCACTGCAGATTAAATCACAAAAGTTGGTAGCCAAAATTTTTGCAGAATATGCGCTTAAATTGTAATAACTTTGCAGGCCTTCCGCCATAAAACATTCGGTTCGATAAATCTTGAAGTAAGAGCTTTTAATGTGCTTTGCTGTAGGCAGTGTGGGTACTGCGCACAGCAGGGTAGTGTACAGGTCACGTTTAGTTTTCACCTTACTTCACCCCTCACTCTGCGCAGCAAAATTATATTTTTACCTTGAATAATAGATAAAGATAAAAAATTACCCCTGATTTGCAGTGTAACTGTCCGCTGTCAGTCCCAACAGCTCCCCTGATCCTTCAGCTGTCAGTCCCAACAGCTCCCCTGATCCTTCAGCTGTCAGTCCCAACAGCTCCCCTGATCCCCCAGCTGTCAGTCCCAACAGCTCCCCTGATCCCCCAGCTGTCAGTCCCAACAGCTCCCCTGATCCCCCAGCTGTCAGTCCCAACAGCTCCCCTGATCCTTCAGCTGTCAGTCCCAACAGCTCCCCTGATCCTTCAGCTGTCAGTCCCAACAGCTCCCCTGATCCTTCAGCTGTCAGTCCCAACAGCTCCCCTGATCCCCCAGCTGTCAGTCCCAACAGCTCCCCTGATCCCCCAGCTGTCAGTCCCAACAGCTCCCCTGATCCCCCAGCTGTCAGTCCCAACAGCTCCCCTGATCCTTCAGCTGTCAGTCCCAACAGCTCCCCTGATCCCCCAGCTGTCAGTCCCAACAGCTCCCCTGATCCCCCAGCTGTCAGTCCCAACAGCTCCCCTGATCCTTCAGCTGTCAGTCCCAACAGCTCCCCTAATTCCCTAGCTGTCAGTCCCAACAGCTCCCCTGATCCCCCAGCTGTCAGTCCCAACAGCTCCCCTAATTCCCTAGCTGTCAGTCCCAACAGCTCCCCTGATCCCCCAGCTGTCAGTCCCAACAGCTCCCCTGATCCCACAGCTGTCAGTCCCAACAGCTCCCCTAATTCCCTAGCTGTCAGTCCCAACAGCTCCCCTGATCCTCCAGCTGTCAGTCCCAACAGCTCCCCTGATCCCACAGCTGTCAGTCCCAACAGCTCCCCTGATCCTTCAGCTGTCAGTCCCAACAGCTCCCCTGATCCCCCAGCTGTCAGTCCCAACAGCTCCCCTGATCCTTCAGCTGTCAGTCCCAACAGCTCCCCTGATCCTTCAGCTGTCAGTCCCAACAGCTCCCCTGATCCCCCAGCTGTCAGTCCCAACAGCTCCCCTGATCCCCCAGCTGTCAGTCCCAACAGCTCCCCTGATCCCCAGCTGTCAGTCCCAACAGCTCCCCTGATCCTTCAGCTGTCAGTCCCAACAGCTCCCCTGATCCTTCAGCTGTCAGTCCCAACAGCTCCCCTGATCCTTCAGCTGTCAGTCCCAACAGCTCCCCTGATCCTTCAGCTGTCAGTCCCAACAGCTCCCCTGATCCCCCAGCTGTCAGTCCCAACAGCTCCCCTGATCCCCCAGCTGTCAGCCCCAACAGCTCCCCTGATCCTTCAGCTGTCAGTCTCAACACCGGGTGAAGTGTTCAAAAGGTTTACTAAAACAATTTCACAGTTTATTAATACGAATGCCACTTGGAAAATAACAAGGAGTATATTTTCTAATATTAATATGCATATTCCTTAGTACATCTGTTATGAACACACTGATGTTGCAATGATACAGTTCTCATACGGTACGGATAGGGCATGCGGATGGAGCATCAAGTTAATATCTCAGCACTATTATTTAACAAATCAATCGTTCCGTTGCAGACCTGGTGTGACACATATCTGAACAGCGTGAAAGTTAATCTTTCAAGTATGGGAAACCAATGAGTAAAAGCTAGCAGTCAAGCAAATAATTGTTGATAGTTATAGCAAACCTCTTTAAATCCTCTCATTTTGACAATAATTTACATATGCCAGCATGTTAAAATTTCTCACTTCAACAAAACTGAGGGCGCTTGAAATTCAAATGAAAGAATATCGACTGGGGTTATGCAAGGTAAGACAAGGAAAAATAAGTTTCAATTTTTAAAAACATTTTCTGACATTCGCAACAATGTGGATTAACAAAGACTACACGGGTTGCCACCCTGCACTGCAGTTCAATATAATGTGCGATTTTCTTTACCTGCAAAAATAGCAAAACTGCACGATAAGGAAACCGAATAGAAAACAATAAACAAACTAACTAAAATTGCAGGTGGTTGGTATCTATGTTTAAAAACAGATTTAGCAATACGTTAAACATAAGTGTTTGGTAGGCTAGACTAGCAATCCATTCTATTCCCATATCATATATATCGGATAGACTAGCAATCCAATCTATTCCGATATCATGTATATTGGCTAGACTAGCAATCCATTCTATTCCCATATCATGTATATTGGCTAGACTAGCAATCCATTCTATTTCCATATCATGTATACTGGCTAGACTAGCAATCCATTCTATTCCGATATCATGTATATTGGCTAGACTAGCAATCCATTCTATTCCCATATCATGTATATTAGCTAGACTAGCAATCCATTCTATTCCCATATCATGTATATTAGCTAGAATAGCAATCCATTCTATTCCCATATCATGTATATTAGCTAGACTAGCAATCCATTCTATTCCCATATCATGTATATTAGCTAGACTAGCAATCCATTCTATTCCCATATCATGTATATTAGCTAGACTAGCAATCCATTCTATTCCGATATCATGTATATTGGCTAGACTAGCAATCCATTCTATTCCCATATCATATATATCGGATAGACTAGCAATCCAATCTATTCCGATATCATGTATATTGGCTAGACTAGCAATCCATTCTATTCCCATATCATGTATATTGGCTAGAATAGCAATCCATTCTATTCTCACTTAAAAAGCCCACAATAAACATCGATTTTTCTGAAAGTGACTTTTAAACCATAAAATTACCAACTGTTGAAATCGTAAAGCAGGTATTTCAAACTTGAGGTTCGACAAAGGTCTTGGATAACGTTCCAGTTCTTCAGAAAAGTACAAAACGCAGAGTAGTCTGTCTAAAAGAAACCGATCTTGGCGTGCCGGTGCAGGTTCTCTGGCTCGGACGAGCTGTGCCGCAGGTGCGTGGACTCCTGCAGTTCAGAGTGGTGAAAAATAACATATAAAAAGTATTTAATATAAGCCAAAACCGATCCAACTAATAAACTCACCCGATTGTTGAGTGCCAAATTAATCTGACCGAATTCCGGTCGATAAAGTGGATCGTGACTCCAGCAGTCAGTAATGAGACTCTGAGTAATTGGAGTTTTATTGAATGATTTCGTTCAAATCAATAAGTAATTAATAGATTATCTTTTTAATCATAGCCAAGCAAAAATCATACCTTGATGCTTTCCGAGGCTCTGAGGTCGTGCATCGGGTCTCTCTCACCGCGGCAGATGTGCTCCATGTAGCGCAGCCTGTCGCATTTGCCAAACGGGTAGCGACCGCAGCACACCTCAAACATGATGATGCTGGGGGGTTGGCGTGAGGCTTAGAAGTAGCGATTGTGCTCAACCCGAAGCTTCACCAATTGGCAAAGCTTTAACATCCGGACACTCCACCAACGCGAAGCTTCACCAATTGGCAAAGCTTCAACATCCGGACACTCCACCAACGTGAAGCTTCACCAATTGGCAAAGCTTCAACATCCGGACACTCCACCAACGTGAAGCTTCACCAATTGGCAAAGCTTCAACATCCCTGTCCACCAACGCGAAGCTTCACCAATTGGCAAAGCTTCAACATCCGGACACTCCACCAACGTGAAGCTTCACCAATTGGCAAAGCTTCAACATCCCTGTCCACCAACGCGAAGCTTCACCAATTGGCAAAGCTTCAACATCCGGACACTCCACCAACGTGAAGCTTCACCAATTGGCAAAGCTTCAACATCCGGACACTCCACCAACGCGAAGCTTCACCAATTGGCAAAGCTTCAACATCCGGACACTCCACCAACCCGAAGCTTCACCAATTGGCAAAGCTTCAACATCCGGAAACTTCACCAATCCCCTAAATCGTTCGAACAACCAGTAAAGTCCATGAGGCTCACCTAAATGCAAAAATATCCGTAGCCACGGTGAACGCAGAGTCGGGCACAAATGTTGTCTTCCTGGTGAGCAGAGCCAAGATCTCGGGTGGAGTGTACCAGACCAGCGACTCGGGCACTATCAAATAGCCGGGTCTGCCAGGGGTCAGATGAAGAATGTCGCGTATCAAAAACTATAGATGTAATTTTAAGCTACCAATGCCAACAGTCATCATAAAGTTAATGCTATCTATGCACTTTTGAATATTTTAAGTACGAAATATCCTCTAAAAGTTCAATCTACCGCACCATATTGTGGCGTGTCTAAACACTGTTGCCCTGAGTATCCAGACCAGGCAGCGCTAACCTTGCCTGAGATAGTGCTGGCTAACTATTGAAAACTTTGCTTAAAACTTGGTAGTTTATTTTCAAGAGTGCGGAGTTGCCAGAAGCAACTTGCGTCACACACAAATATCCAGTCGGTTTTAAACAGAAGCGTTATCAGGACGCAGCTCAGCTTTGCATGGCTGAGGTGTAGAAAGTAGGCTCGCGACCTGGCTGAAAGCAGTTACCT
>NIVC01000051.1:282500-362500 GCA_002269645.1 Macrostomum lignano
CATGGATACGCCCATGAATAGAAAAATGTTCTCGTGTCTGATGAGGCTGAGCTTGGCGATCTCCTCCCAGAATTTGCTGCGCTCCTCGGAGTCCAGGCTCTCGTAGGCGTGGATTGTCACCTCCCCGTGCCAGTGGCCCCTGCGGTGGTTTGGGGGGATTGATTGATTGATTGATTGATTAATTGATTGATTGATTGATTGATTGATTGATTGATTGATTGATTGATTGATTGATTGATTGATTGATTGATTGATTGATTGATTGATTGATTGATTGATTGATTGATTGATTGATTGATTGATTGATTGATTGATTGATTGATTGATTGATTGATTGATTGATTGATTGATTGATTGATTGATTGATTGATTGATTGATTGATTGATTGATTGATTGATTGATTGATTGATTGATTGATTGATTGATTGATTGATTGATTGATTGATTGATTGATTGATTGATTGATTGATTGATTGATTGATTGATTGATTGATTGATTGATTGATTGATTGATTGATTGATTGATTGATTGATTGATTGATTGATTGATTGATTGATTGATTGATTGATTGATTGATTGATTGATTGATTGATTGATTGATTGATTGATTGATTGATTGATTGATTGATTGATTGATTGATTGATTGATTGATTGATTGATTGATTGATTGATTGATTGATTGATTGATTGATTGATTGATTGATTGATTGATTGATTGATTGATTGATTGATTGATTGTGTGATAACTTTGTTAAGCGAGGCAGAAGTGTGGAATTGCAGGAGTGAGTAAAAGGTGCTCGCTTGAGAGCTAGGCTGTTGACATTTATTATTTAGCACTGAGGTGGTGGGTGCAGACAGATTCAAACGCGCGCATGGGGTGGGTGGAATAAAATACAATCTCTAAGCCGATCAATAACAACTCCACTGCTAGTGAGTCAACACTACAGTGCATGCAACCTATAGCAAAGTTCATCGTGTCACTATGTCACAGATTGATTGATTGATTGATTGATTGATTGATTGATTGATTGATTGATTGATTGATTGATTGATTGATTGATAGATAGATAGATAGATAGATAGATAGATAGATAGATAGATAGATAGATAGATAGATAGATAGATAGATAGATAGATAGATAGATAGATAGATAGGTGGGCGCCTGTAGCTCGTAAATGCATTCTTTCTAATGCGAATGCATTGTTGAAAAGAACTCCCGTCCTCTCATTCACTCACCTGTAGACTTTCCGTCTTCTGCCACGCAGAACGCACTCCCGAAATTCGATGTCCTCATGTGGAATGTTGAACTCGAACTCCTTGACTTCGAAGCTGCAAAAATTATCGGTTAAAACATGAACTTCGGAAATCTGCGGTTCTATCCTTTCCTACATGGATATTTGATCCCCTTGATTACCCCCTTGATTCCTTGATCCATGTAGGCTAGATTAGCAATCCATTCTATTCCTTGATCCATGTAGGCTAGATTAGCAATCCATTCTATTCCTTGATCCATGTAGGCTAGATTAGCAATCCATTCTATTCCTTGATCCATGTAGGCTAGATTAGCAATCCATTCTATTCCTTGATCCATGTAGGCTAGATTAGCAATCCATTCTATTTCTTGATCCATGCATAGATTAGCAATCCATTCTATTCCTTGATCCATGTAGGCTAAATTAGCCATCCATTCTATTCCTTAATTCATGTAGGATAGATTAGCAATCCATTCTATTCCTTGAGCCGTGTAGGCTAGATTAGCAATCCATTCTATTCCTTGATTCGTATATGGAAGGCTAGATTAGCATTCTATTCCTTCAGCCGTGTAGGCTAGATTAGCAATCCTATATACTAAAAATGAAATGCTTGGTTGCTTGCTTGTAATTGATTTTCTCCCGAACGGCTCAACCGATTTTCTTCAAACTTGCACCATTCGATCAGAAATTTTCCCGGGACGGTACATGCATATTGGCTAAGAAATTGCTCAATGTTAAAGGGATTAAATATTCGAAAAACATGATTTTTTGCAAAGGTCAAGCAGCTCTTTCGACCTGAAATGCATTGTAAGAATGCTAGAGAAAAAACTGACTGACTGAATTCCGATTGTGATAAAGATTGCATCACAACAAGTTGAAAACAGTGCCGAACAAATGCACACAAAACTTGAATGAAATTGCGTAACCATATTGCCAACTTAAATTGAGACTGATTCTGGCTGACTGAGAAATTGATTATGTCATAATTTTTTACTCCAATTGACTTGCTGTAAGAATTGAATTATAAGGGCCACAATTCATGTTCTCCAATTGAAAAGAGATAGCCAAGAAAGATGCGAACAGACTAGCCGATAGCCGATGTGTAGGCACTAGGAATTGGTTATAGGCTCGGCTAGGGTTCGATTCTGCACTGCGTCAAATTTCAGCCAGTAGTGATTGAAGATTATTTAAATTTATTTTTTTCATTCACTTCGTAAATAAAATATTATCTGACTTTGAATCATTGCAAAAATAGAGCTTGAATCAGACTAAACCAGAGTTTAAATCATGGCTAAACCAGAGTTTAAATCATGGCTAAACCAGAGTCTGAATCATGGCTAAAACCAGTGTTTGAATCATGGCTAAACCAGAGTCTGAATCATGGCTAAACCAGAGTCTGAATCATGGCTAAACCAGAGTCTGAATCATGGCTAAAACCAGTGTTTGAATCATGGCTAAACCATTGTTTGAATCATGGCTAAACCAGAGTTTAAGTCATGGCTAAACCATCGTTTGAATCATGACTAAACCAGAGTTTGAATCATGGCTAAACCAAAGTTTGAATCATGGCAAAACCAGAGTTTGAATCATGGCTAAACGAGAGTCTGACTCATGGCTAAACCAGAGTTTGAATCATGGCTAAACCAGAGTTTGAATCATTGCAAAACCAGTTTTGTTAAAAGTGATACTGATTATCACTGATATTGATGATATCACTGATATCAGTGATACTGGTAACTCTGATAAGAATTTCACTATGTCAAAAGTACATAGCTGTATCAACCCCACTGGCGAGACAGTCATAAATAGATTACATTCACAGTTTTTTTCACTGGCTGGCGCAGACCAGTGTACATTGTGAGCCCTCTGCCCCGGAATTTGGACACACGGGCCTGGAGAGCCCACACCCCAAATCATAGGTTTTTTAGATTTAGACCCCTTTCTTCTTTATCGATTTTTCAGTTTCTACCCTGCGTCTTAAGATAAGCTCCAATTCAGCCCACTGGATGATAAATAGCCTGTAATAGTTTGGCTCAAGGGCACCTTATCTGATTCTTCAGACATCCAAATTCACAAACTTTCATCTTTCAAACCATATCATTCTTTCTGAACTAATTTCATTTCACTTCTCATTTCTCAATCATGGTTCGACGCGGCGCCAGCAGTTTAAAGAAGAGCCGCGATGCCAAGCGACGGCGACAGGCAGAATCCGAGGCAGAGCGGGATGCCCGACTGGAAGAACAGCGGCAGCGGGATGCTCAGCGCAGACATGCTGAGACTGAGGCAGAGCGGGATGCCCGACTGGAAGAACAGCGGCAGCGGGATGCTCAGCGCAGACATGCTGAGACTGAGGCAGAGCGAGCTGCCCGACTGGAAGAACAGCGGCAGCGGAATGCTCAGCGCAGAGATGCTGAGACTGAGGCAGAGTGGGCTGCCCGACTGGAAGAACAGCGGCAGCGGGACGCTCAGCGCAGAGAGGCTGAGACTGAGGCAGAGTGGGCTGCCCGACTGGAAGCCGATCGGATTCGTTGCCGTGGAGCTGTGGTTTCTAGGTGAGTTGTATAGTAACTTTTTATAACAAGTCTTTATTTTTGTTTTTTTCTGAATTGCCTTGAAGGGGATAATTTGTAGTATCTATTTTATTCTGTATAAATTAAGCGGATAACGATTTTTGAGGAATGAATTGTCTTAAAAAGCCAATTAAGGCTGCTGTGCTTACGTTCACCCATTGCCCCTTAGGTCGGACACCCAGCAGCAAGGTACAGAAACTATAGTACCCTTTGAGCAGTTGCAGGTAATCCCCATTGTTGGTGATGGCAATTGCTTTTTTTATGCTGTGTGTGATCAGCTGCGTGGAACCCCGCTGGAAACTGACGCAGCCTCCCTGCGGCAGGACTTGTCTTGCCGTGTTGCAGAACTCATGCCACAGCTGATTGCAGATGGCCTCATTGCACCTGAGAGTGCTGATGAGATCGTGAATTCCTCTTTTCAAGCAGGAATTTATGTTTCAGATGAAGTTGCCTCTTTGTTGAGCCGCTGCTTTGATGTGGATCTGGTCATTTACCAGGCCAATGGTAGTGTGATGCAATATTTCAGGGCTAATTTGCGCCCTCCTAATGCCATTGTGCGTGTGCTTTTGCGCCATGAACATTACGAGTCACTGAGACTTCGAGAGCTTTTGCAAGCCTTTACAGATGCTGAGTTCCCAAGCCTGGCAGCAAGCAGAACTCCTGCCAAGAGGGCCAAAAAGGCCAAGGGCCCCAGCGCGATGCCGGCGGAACATGAGACTGCGGGCCGCGCTGAAGACGGACCCGCTACTGCAAGGTAAACTGACACACAATGAACAGTTACATTTACATTTAACAGTTACTAAGAGATACATTCCATTTTTATTATCAGGCCTGAGACGATGGCGAGGCCAGAAGCTCCAGCCCATGACTGCGGGCCAATGGACTGGGCATGCAACCATTGCGGTGCCAAGCTGTTCCGCATGGAGACAGGCAATTTCTGCTGTGCTGGCGGCAAGGTGAAGCTGCCCACCCGGACTGTGCCACAGCTGCTGGCTGACCTGTACATGGGCCGGCATGGCATGAGCTCAGAGTTCCTGACCAACATCCGGAGCTACAACTCTGTGCTGCACCTGACCTCGCTGAGTGCCAAGCCGCGGTTGGTGCCAGGCTGGAATCCCAGCTACATCATCAGCGGTCAGCTGCACCACACTGCTATGCCGCTGTTTGCTGAAGCGTCTGCTGTTCCTCGCGGCTGGCAGGTGTACTTCACTGACCGCGAACTCGAAAGCCAGCAGAGTCTGAGCGATAGGGTGAAGCCAGAGCTACATGAGCTGCTACAGACGTTGCTTCACGAGTGCAACCTTTACGTTCGGAGCCTGAAGGCTGCAGCACAGCGGATCATGGAGGATCCGGAGCTTGTGGATGCGCGAATCGTGATTCACCCGGACCGAAGACCTTCTGGGGAACACATTCGGTGAGCTAACAATAACTGAAAAGGGATTCGAACACATTTTAAAACCTGTCTTTTAAAGCTTTGTGCCTGTGTACACAGGAATGTTTACCGTTGTAAAGAGTTTTGTTAAAAGCATTTGTTACTACCGTTCAAAATCAGGCGCTACAATTTGCCCACGGCAAACGAGGTCGGCATCCTCATTGTTAAGGACACTGAGGACACTGAGGCCCCTGAAGACGGTGATGAGCCAGCAACTAGCCGAGATGTTGTCATTCAACTGCGGGGTGGCGGCTACAAGAGGATTAGCAAAACGCACCGATCGTATGATGCACTGGAGTACGTGTTGCTGTTCCCCCATGGCGAGGACGGCTGGCACCCGGAGCTGCGCATGAGCAATGGCCGCAAGCTGACGCCGATGAAGTACTATGCCAGCGAAATCATGGTGCGAGCGGGCCATAGCAGCCTGCTGCACCACGGACGGCGGCTGTTCCAGCAGTACCTGGTGGACATGTGCGCCAAGATTGAGTCAGAGAGGCTGCTCTATCTGCGGACCCATCAGAGCGATCTGCGCAGTGAGACGTACAGCGGTCTGCGAGACGCTCTATTCGCTGCTGATGGCAGGTCGACCGACACAAATCCGACTGATATTGGCAAGCCTGCGCACGTGTTCCTGTCCTCCAGCTTCGTTGGCGGGCCAAGGTACCTGATGGAGAGGCTGCAAGACGCCATGACCTATGTACAAAAGTTTGGCAAGCCGGACCTGTTTGTCACGGCGACGTGCAACCCTAAGTGGCCGGAAATCAGTGCACAGCTGCTGCCTGGACAGCGACCTGAGGACCGGCCGGATATTGTCACGCGTGTTTTCGAGCTGAAGAAGAAGGCTCTGCTTGCCGAGCTGAGGAAGCGCTTTGGAAAGGAGGCCGCGCATGTTTGCTCTCTGGAATATCAGAAGCGCGGTAAGTTAGCAAATTGCGCTTTCAATTTTCATTCTGTAATTGCATTCCAGGTTTAGCAATCCATATTTTTATGCAAGGGGTCATTGCAAACCGGAATTAAGCTCTGGTTTAGCCATGATTCAAACTCCAGTTTCTCCATGATTCAAACTCCGCTTTCTCTACGATGCAAACGCTGGTTTAGAATTTTAATTAATTTACATGACTAAATTGTGATCACTCATACGTCGCTTTGAATCACTTGTTTATGTCTTCCACAGGTCTCCCCCATGTGCACTTTCTGCTCTGGCTGGTCAGTGGACAGAGAGTGACTCCGGACCGCTACGACAAAATCGTGTCCGCTGAGATCCCGGACCCACAGCAGCAGCCGAGGCTGCACGAGCTGGTGAAGACTCACATGATCCATGGCCCCTGCGGCGTGGTAAATCCAGCCTGCCCGTGCATGGTGGACGGCCAGTGCAGCAAGGGCTTCCCGAAGGAGTTCCAGCAGGCGACCCTAACCAGCGATACTGGCTACCCATTGTATCGCAGGCTGTCCCCTGAGATGGGCGGATTTACGGTGGACAAACTATTCAAAGGCCGCAGCATTCGCATGGACAACAGGTGAGTGAGGAGGTGTTGGTGTTTTTTCAGACTTGATTGAAAGGTTGATTCTTTAATACGAAAGCAAAGTACTTAGTTTAGCCTTGTGTTTAGTTTATTTATATTGCTAAATTGTTTATTTACTGTAAGTTTAATTTACCATTGCTAGAATACATAAATCATTAATTAGCAATTCTTTTCCTGGCACAAATACAGGTCGGTTGTACCATACAACCCGGGCCTGCTGCTCCTTTTCGAATGCCACATGAACTTTGAAGTTTGTGCCACCGTCAAGTCGGTCAAGTACGTGATCAAGTACTTGCTAAAAGGCGGCGACATGGCGTCGTTCAAGTTCGAGGCAAACAAGAAGCCGAGCGGGCCAGGAGAGCAGGCTGCGGATGGCGAACGACAGGAAGGTTCAGCTAGCAAGGCTCCGACTCAAGCCAAGAAGGAGGGGCGAAATGAGATCAAGGAGTATCTGCTGGCGCGCTACATAGGCCCAATGGAAGCCGTGAATACCATCTTGGGCTTTGAAGTAAGTCATAGATGTTTGCAAGGCAGTGCTAGGAGCAAAGAATGGGAAAATAATGATATGGTTTTTAAACTAAAACACAACAGGTGCACAACAGATTTCCGGCTGTGATCCGATTGTGCGTGCACAAGTCTAACGAGCAGCTCGTGTATTTCAACGAGCAAAATGCGAGCACAAAGGCCAGGGCGCCCAGAGATTCGACGCTGACGGCTTTCTTCAAGCTGTGCCGCACTGATGAATTCGCTAGAGGCCTGGTGTACACCGAGGTGCCGTCCTACTTCGTGTGGCACCACAGCGAGAGGGAGTGGCGCCGCGCCAAGAAGGGTTCGAGAGTTGAGGGCCACCCTGGTGTTGTGCACAACACGAACATTGCCCGAATGTACACGGTGAGTCCGAGAGCAGGGGATCTGTTTTATATGCGAATGCTCCTCCTGCAGGTTAGAGGGCCAACCAGCTTCGAGGCGCTGCACACTGTGGACGGAGTGCTGTGTCCCAGCGCCAAGGCTGCTTGCACGGCCCTGGGTCTGCTGCAACGAGACGACCACTGGCGGCGCTGCCTAGCCGAGGCAGTCCAGTCGCGAATGCCGAGAGCTCTCAGGCACCTGCTGGCTGTCATTCTGATTTGGGGCAACCCTGAGGATGGCAGCGATCTGTGGTGCACATTCGCCGAGGATCTGTGCGAGGACCTGCGGTTTCACCACCGAGATCTGAGCGCTGAGGAAATCACCGACCTGGCGCTGCGCGAGCTGCAGAGCATGCTGACCTCCATGGGCGGTCACAGCCTGCCCGAGTACGGCTTGCCTGCGGCCTCCGTGCCGCCTCAAGTCGGACCGATGCAGTTCGACCCGGTTGAACAGGCCGAGATCCGGGAAGCGAGACTGTCAATGCTGACGGAGGAGCAGATTGCGGTGTACGAGTCGGTGACTGCGGATCTTGTGGCCGGCTCGGGCGGTTTGCACTTCCTGGACGCGCCCGCTGGCACTGGCAAGACCTTCCTGCTGGAGGTTTTGCTGGCCTTTGTGCGCAGCCGCGGTGAACTCGCCCTGGCAGTTGCGGCGTCTGGAATCGCAGCGACTCTGCTGCCAGGCGGACAGACTGCGCATTCCACGTAAGTTTTTTAGATTAGGGGAATGCTTCTGAATTTTAGAGTCGCGTTTCTAATCGATTCTACCTATGACAACTTCACTCTAGGTTCAAGATCCCAGTCCGGCTGCTCCGATCCAACAAGGATGTCTGCGCTGTTGGCGCGCAGTCCAAGCAAGCGGAAGTGTTTCGTAGAGTTCGGCTGATTGTCTGGGACGAGATCTCCATGACCAATCGAAAGGATCTGGAATCCGTGGACAGGTGTCTGCGAGACGTTCGGAAGCAGGACAAGCCATTTGGAGGAGTCACTCTGGTGTGTTCCGGTGACTTCCGCCAGCTCCTGCCTGTCGTAGTGAATGGAACCCGCGCCAACAGCGTCATGGCGTGTGTCTGCAGATCTTCGCTGTGGAAACTTTTCAAGCGACATCGCTTGACGAGAAACATTCGTCTGCTGTGCAGCTCCGAGCCAGCGATGTACCAGAAGTTCACGGAGCTACTCATGCAGGTGAGAATGGGGTGTAAAAATCATTTTTTTTTCGCGAATCATTGCGAATATTATGTTTCATGTTTTTATTGCTTTTCTTTTCACAGATCGGAACCGGGACAATCGAGCAGGATGCTGAGGAGAAGGTGTCCCTTCCCGCTGAGATGGTGATTTCTGCAGAGGCTCCGCTGAATGACCTGATCAAGTTCGTGTACCCGTCGTTTGAAGAATCAGCGGAGCGGGACGACTATTTTGCAAGTCGAGCGATACTGGCGCCGTACAACGACTCTGTTGATGCCATCAACGAGACGTGTCTGGGCATTTTCCCGGGTTGCCTGCGAGAGTATCG
Organism: Macrostomum lignano; assembly: GCA_002269645.1. Lineage (NCBI taxonomy): Eukaryota > Metazoa > Platyhelminthes > Macrostomidae > Macrostomum > Macrostomum lignano. Next base: position 291,704 of record NIVC01000051.1, read on the forward strand.
CTCTGTAGACAGCCTGGCTGATGAGGAGGCCGCTACGCATTTCCCGACGGAGTTGCTAAACCAGCTGGATGCCCCGAATTTTCCAACTTATCTGCTCAGGATCAAGGTGGGCATGCCGCTGGTGCTTCTTCGGAATATCAACCCGCCGCGGCTGTGCAACGGTACACGGCTCATCGTTCTCACGATGGGCGATAATGTGCTGCGCTGCAAGATTGCCGCCGGTCAGTTCACTGGAGACGAGATCCTGCTGCCGCGAATTCCGCTGATTCCAAACAATGCGGATCTACCAGTGAGTTTCAAGCGGCTGCAGTTTCCGGTGAAGCCGAGCTTCTGCCTTACAATACACAAAGCACAAGGACAATCCCTGGAGACCGTTGGAGTTGACCTGGCTGTCGGTTGCTTCACTCATGGTCAGCTGTACACGGCGCTGTCACGGGCGAAGAACGCCGCGAATGTTCGCGTCCGGATCTGTGGCACCAAGACCAGAAACGTGGTGTATCCAGAAGTGCTCACTGGAGATTAGGCGATTTCCAGGCGTCATTGAAGTGAGTATTACTTGTGTCATTTTGTCTGTGAGTGTCGCATTGGTATCTGTGTTTAATAGTGATCACAAGTAGTTTATCCTGATATGTAAATGGCCCGCTGAGACATATCAGGCAAATCCTGCTTTATTCACCTAATAAATTCAAATTAGATGGGATCATAATGGAATTGAGATCAGGGATTACCTAGGCAAAATGATTAGCTAAATTGGGTTCATTGCATAACAGAACTGAGCATAACAGATCCCAATCCTAAATTCATAGAATCTCTTAGATCCCAATGCTAAATTCATAGAATCTCTTAGATCCCAATCCTAAATTCACAGAATCTCTTAGATCCCAATGCTAAATTCACAGAATCTCTTAGATTCCAATCCTAAATTCATAGAATCTCTTGAATCCCAATCCTAAATTCACAGAATCTCTTAGATCCCAATCCTAAATTCATAGAATCTCTTATATCCCAATCCTAAATTCACAGAATCTCTTAGATCCCAATCCTAAATTCACAGAATCTCTTAGATCCCAATCCTAAATTCATAGAATCTCTTAGATCCCAATCCTAAATTCACAGAATCTCTTAGATCCCAATCCTAAATTCATAGAATCTCTTATATCCCAATCCTAAATTCATAGAATCTCTTAGATCCCAATCCTAATCTCATAGAATCTCTTAGATCCCAATCCTAATCTCATAGAATCTCTTAGATCCCAATCCTAAATTCATTGAATCTCTTAGATCCCAATCCTAAATTCACAGAATCTCTTAGATCCCAATCCTAAATTCACAGAATCTCTTAGATCCCAATCCTAAATTCACAGAATCTCTTATATCCCAATCCTAAATTCATTGAATCTCTTAGATCCCAATCCTAATCTCATTGAATCTCTTAGATCCCAATCCTAAATTCATAGAATCTCTTAGATCCCAATCCTAAATTCACAGAGTCTCTTAGATCCCAATCCTAAATTCATGGATCTCTTAGATCCCAATCCTAAATTCATAGAATCTCTTAGATCCCAATCCTAAATTCATGGGATCTCTTAGATCACAATCCTAAATTCACAGAATCTCTTAGATCCCAATCCTAAATTCATAGAATCTCTTAGATCCCAATGCTAAATTCTTAGAATCTCTTAGATCCCAATCCTAAATTCACAGAATCTCTTAGATCCCAATGCTAAATTCAGAGAATCTCTTAGATCCCAATCCTAAATTCATAGAATCTCTTATATCCCAATCCTAAATTCTTAGAATCTCTTAGATCCCAATCCTAAATTCACAGAATCTCTTAGATCCCAATCCTAAATTCACAGAATCTCTTAGATCCCAATGCTAAATTCACAGAATCTATTAGATTCCAATCCTAAATTCATAGAATCTCTTAAATCCCAATCCTAAATTCATAGAATCTCTTAGATCCCAATCCTAAATTCATAGAATCTCTTAGATCCCAATCCTAAATTCACAGAATCTTATATATCAATCCTAGATCATTGCTTAGCCTAATTGGGTTCATTGCATAACAGAACTAAGATCATTGCTTAGCGTAATTGGGATCATTTGGCATAACTAAGTTGGGATCCTTGCATACTAAATTGGGATCAAGGCAAACCAGAATAGGATCGGATACAATCGGATCCCAATTTAGTTGTGCCATGAAAGTTAATAAGTAATAGTGAAATTAATGTAGGTAAATATTAGGTGAATATATAGCAGGTTGGCTGCATATCAATGGGCCTTGAGATTGTGGTTGAAATAACGTGTTCGCTGCTTTTTCACGATTCAGAGGTTCTTCCACTCTAAAACTGAGGGTATGCAGCCATGAGAGAGAGGTTTGAAGCAGCTTCAGCAAACCTAGAGACTTGTGATAGCTAAGCTTTTTGTGTGACGTTGAGTGCGTGAACTTAACTTGCCCCAGTGAATGCCTCTGACCAGCAGTGCAGAGTAAAGCAAGCCAACAAGCAGTAGGATTGACACCATTATTCTTGCAGTCAAATGCAATGAACTGTGCAATGATACTGTCTTGATGGCGGAGCCTTCTGCAAGTGCATCATGTTTACTGTTTGTGGTAATATTTTTAGGTGCAATGCAATTTTTTCTTTTTTCATTGAACTGAATCCCATTACTGTCCCATTACTGTCGTTTTCTGACATTACTCAGTAGTCACAACTTGTTTCTGTCGAAAAAATAATTTAACAAACGAAAGAGGAAAATCGCTGAATTCTCTACATTTGGAGTTTGTTTTCTTATAATGTCATAATGATATGTATTTGTATAATAATAATTTTGCCAGATGCTCACTCAATTGTTGTTGTTTTGTTGTTTTCAATGTGTTTTGCAATTGAAGAAATACAAAAAATGTTTCAGTGGACAAAGACCAGTCCCATGATTCATGAATCTGCACACCTGGTACCTGCCTTATTCTATTTTAAAAGATAAATTGTCAGGCATGCATTTATAATGAAGAATGATACAAAATGGATTACTAAGAAAAGAGGTCAGATGAGAAATAGGATCTGATCAGAACTGGAATCATTAAGAAAAAGAAAGGAGATTAGAAATTGATCCATTGATATTTAATTAGCCATTGATATGAGCTAACCATTTTGAACTATCAAAATGGATCTAATTTGAAATAGACTTTTATGTCATATAGGATTTGATTCAAAATAAGATTTGACAATGTGAATGAGGCATATAAGAAAAGAGAAGTCTGCTGAGGAGTGTGACTAGAAAAGAAAGGGGGAATTTAGCATGATAATATATATCATATATCATGCCTATATATAGCCAATGTTAGCTTTATTAAAAGTGTCAAACCAAAGGTCGAAGGATGTAGCTCCAGTTCCTTTTGCAAAGTCCATTCACAATGAGATAGCTGCATTGAACTGACTCTTTAAGTCATTTATTATAATAAGAGGGGCCTCATTCAAGGGCAATAGTTGCAATGCTGAGCTACTTATTGTTCGGAACATTGCAGTCGCAGTTAGTACGATGAGCAGGGCTAAGAAATTCACTTACAAATGAAGAAAGTAAAAAATTTCTCGGGATGTGTATAAAACTGTAGTACACATGAGCAATACAAGCAACAAGAAAATCGGAATAAAGCAAGTCATTTCTCGGAAAGTCGCAATTTCTTGGAATATTATTTAATTTATTTTCAGTAACAACTAAAAAAGTGATCTCAACAGTTTTATAAACTAAATAAATAAAATAATTTTTATCAAACACGTTGACATATACAGGGCTCTAAACTAAAAAACTGTAAAAAGTTGATAGTTTTGTTTTACCTAAAATGCGTTATTAACGATCTCCGAAAATTCCTATTTTAAGCTTAAGCTTAAGAAAGACACTTAAAGTACTCCTGCTAAAAGGTATATTATATTAGACGAATATTAATTATTTCTGCTCCCCGAAGGGGGGCAAAACTTTAGCTAGTCCTATATACTAAAAATGGTCTGTCTGTGTCTATGTGATCGATTAGAGAAAAAATGGCTGTACCGATTTTGTTCGAACTTGCACTGTTCGATCAGAAATTTTCCCGTGACTGTACATGCATCGTGGCTAAGAAATTTCTTGATGCTAAAGGCATTAAATATTCGAAAAACATGCTTTTTTGCAAAGGTCAAGCAAACTTTTCGACTTGAAATGCATTGTAAGAATGCTAGAGAAAAAACTGACTGGTTGAATTCTGATTCTGAAATAGATTGCATCATAACTGAATTGTAACTCCGACTTGAATTGAAAATGCAGTGTGGAAGCGTAGCACCAGACTTGATTTAGATTGCGTAACCATATTGTTAACTGATACTGACTGACTGAGAAACTGATTATGTCATAACTGCTTCGTGTGATTTACTCTATGCTTGGATTTTAAAGTGTTGAATTATATAAGTGCAAAATTTGATGTTATCAAAACGATGAGAGCTAGCCTAGAGGTGAACAAACTGAACTGTTAAATGCAGCGACGATGGTTCGAATTTTCATAGAGTATAATTTTTTAATTAAAGCTTTTCAACGTCAGGAAAACTAAAAGACTTTTTAAAAAGAATCGTCATGTAAAAATCATAGAAGCGTCATGTAAAAAATCATAGAAGCGTCATGTAAACAATCATAGAAGCGTCATGTAAAAAATCATAGAAGCGTCATGTAAACAATCATAGAAGCGTCATGTAAAAAATCATAGAAGCGTCATGTAAACAATCATAGAAGCGTCATTTAAACAATCATAGAAGCGTCATGTAAACAATCATAGAAGCGTCATGTAAACAATCATAGAAGCGTCATATAAAAATCATAGAAGCGTCATGTAAACAATCATAGAAGCGTCATGTAAACAATCATAGAAGCGTCATGTAAACAATCATAGAAGCGTCATTTAAACAATCATAGAAGCGTCATGTAAACAATCATAGAAGCGTCATGTAAAAAATCATAGAAGCGTCATGTAAACAATCATAGAAGCGCCATGTAAAAAATCATAGAAGCGTCATGAAACAATCATAGAAGCGTCATGTAAAAAATCATAGAAGCGTCATGTAAAAAGCATAGAAGCGTCATGTAAAAATCATAGAAGCGTCGTATAAACAATCATAGAAGCGTCATGTAAACAATCATAGAAGCGTCATGTAAAAAATCATAGAAGCGTCATGTAAACAATCATAGAAGCGTCATGAAACAATCATAGAAGCGTCATGTAAAAAATCATAGAAGCGTCATGTAAAAAGCATAGAAGCGTCATGTAAAAATCATAGAAGCGTCGTATAAACAATCATAGAAGCGTCATGTAAACAATCATAGAAGCGTCATGTAAACAATCATAGAAGCGTCATGTAAACAATCATAGAAGCGTCATGAAACAATCATAGAAGCGTCATGTAAACAATCATAGAAGCGTCATGTAAAAAGCATAGAAGCGTCATGTAAAAATCATAGAAGCGTCGTATAAACAATCATAGAAGCGTCATGTAAACAATCATAGAAGCGTCATGTAAAAATCATAAAAGCGTCATGTAAAAATCATTGAAGCGTCCTGCAGAAATCGTAGAAGCGTCATGAAATAATCATAGAAGCGTCATGTAAAAAATCATAGAAGCGTCATGTAAACAATCATAGAAGCGTCATGTAAACAATCATAGAAGCGTCATGTAAACAATCATGGAAGCGTTATGTAAAAAAATCATAGAAGCGTCATGTAAAAAGCATAGAAGCGTCATATAAACAATCATAGAAGCGTCATATAAAAAATCATAGAAGTGTCATGTAAAAATCATAGAAGCGTCATGAAAAAATCATAGGAGCCTCATTTAAAAACTAATGAAAGTGTCATTTAAAAAATTAAGAAGCATCATGGTAGAATAAAAGAAGCGTCATGTCAGACATGAAGGGTGTCATGTAAAAATTAAATGCAGCTATAATGCTGTGCTGGGGAGAAAAACTGAGACGTAAAGGCTCTCAGAGAATAACTGAGATTACGGGGGGGGTTCTGAGATGTCAAAGCAAAAGTCAGAAGCTACTTCAAAGTTCATGTACTTTACTCAATTTTTTTATTGCATTATTTGTTGGCTCGCCACGGGGGGGGCGCTGATAGAAGAAGAGTCATGTAAAAAATAAAAGTAGCACTACGTATACATAAAAGAAAAGTCATGTCGAAGTTAAAAGATTCATTTGGGAATTGCTACGATGTCAAAGCTTGGTGGAAATCGTTATAGTGCTGTGATTCTTAAAGAAGGAATCACTAAAATGTCAAGGCTTAGGGAGAAGAATTGCTGAGATTTCAAGGCTTTAGGTTGGGTTAAAGTTAGGTTTAGGTCAGGTGTGGGTTGAGGGTTATATTTTATCGGATTTCAAGGTTAACAGAATAACAGGGGATTTTTTAGATTTCAAGGTTTATGGGGGCCATCGCTGACATGTTAAGACTTACGGGGGGAATATCTGAGATGTCAAGGTTCACGGGGTATAAATGAGATTTCAAGGCTAAAGTCAGAAGCTACATGTAGTTTATTGAAAACTTTTTATTACATTATTTGATGCCTCCTCTGGGGAGGGATCGCTGATAAAAAAAGCGTAATGTAAAAAATAAAATAAGCTTCATGTCGAAGTTAAGAGATTCATTTGGGAATCTCTACGATGTCGAGGCTTGCAGGGAATCGCTATAATGCTGTAGTAGTGCTATAATGACTCTTAGAGAGAATTACTGAAATTTCAATGCTTTAGGGTTAGGTTAGGGTTAGGGTTAGGGTTAGGGTTAGGGTTAGGCTAGGGTTAGGGTTAGAAGGTTGACAGATATTTTTAGATTTCCAAGGCTTATTTGGGGCATTGCTGAGATGTCAAGGGGGGAAGTTGATATGTTAAAGCTTGTGGGGGGGGGAATTACTGACATGTCAAGGCTTACAAGGTTTGATAGGAGATTTTTTAAGATTTCAAGGATACATGTAGTTTATTAAAAAAACGTGTATTGCATTTCTTTGGCTCCCCAACGGGGGGCGTAGATTGCTAGTCCTATATACTAAAAATGAGTTGTCTGTGGGTAGGTAGGTAGGTAGGTATGCGATAGATTTCAGAAAAATTGGCTCAACCGATTTTCTTCAAACTTGCACCATTCATTCAGAAATTTTCCTGGGACGGTACATGCATCTTGGCTAAGAAATTGCTAAATGCTAAAGGGATTAAATATTCGAAAAACATGCTTTTTTGCAAAGGTCAAGCAAAATTTTCGACTTGAAATGCATTGTAAGAATGCTATAGAAAAAACTGACTGACTGAATTCCGATTGTGATAAAGATTGCATCACAACAAGTTGAAAACAGTGCCGAGGAAATGCACATACGACATGATTTAAATTGCGTAACCATATTGCTAACTTGAAGTGAGACTGATACTGGCTGACTGAGAAATTGATTATGTCATAACTTTTTACTCCAATTGACTTGCTGTAAGAATTGAATTATAAGGGCCACAATTCATGTTCTCCAATTGAAAAGAAATAGCCCTGATGCGAACAGACTGGAATGCTAATGTAGCGACCTGGGTTCAAATCTTAGTAGTGCAAAAAGATTTTTTTATTAAAACACCTTAAAAACACAACAAAACTGCTAAACATTAAAGAAGCGCAATGTCAAACATAGAAGAGCCACCATGTCAAACATAAGAGAGCCACCATGTCAAACATAAAAGAGCCACCATTTCGAACATTAAAGAGCCACCATTTCGAACATTAAAGAGCCACCATTTTGAACATTAAAGAGCCACCATGTCAAACAATTAGGAGCCACCATGTCGAACATAAAAGAGCTAAAATGTCAGACATTAAAAAGCCACCGTATCAAACATAAAAGAGTTACCCTGTAGAACAAAAAAGATCCACCATGTCGAACATAAAGAGCCACCATGTCGAACGTTAAAGTGCCACCATGTGTAACATAAAAGAGCTACATCATGAAGAACATTAAAGAGCCACCATGTTAAACATTAAAGAGCCACCATGTGAAACATTAAAGAGCCACCATGTCAAACATTTAAGAGCCACCATGTCGAACATAAAAGAGCCACCATTTCGAACATTAAAGAGCCACCATGTCAAAAATAAGAGAGCCACCATGTCAAACATTAAAGAGCCACCATGTCAAAAATAAGAGAGCCACCATGTCAAACATTAAAGAGCCACCATTTCGAACATAAGAGAGCCACCATGTCAAACATTAAAGAGCCACCATTTCGAACATTAAAGAGCCACCATGTCTAACATTAAAGAGCCACCATGTCAAACATTAAAGAGCCACCATGTCGAACATAAAAGAGCCACCATTTCGAACATTAAACAGCCACCATGTCGAACATTAAAGAGCCACCATGTCAAAAATTAAAGAGCCACCATGGCAAACAACTAGGAGCCACCATGTCGAACAAAAAAGAGCCACCATTTCGAACATTAAACAGCCACCATGTAGAATATTAAAGAGCCACCATGTCAAAGATTTGGAAGCCACCATGTCAAATATTTAAGAGCCACCATGTCAAACATTAAAGAGCCACCATGTCAAACATAGAAGAACCACCATGTCAGATATTAAAAAACGCCACCATGTCAAACATTTAAGAGCCACCATGTCAAACATATATGTGACTTTATGTCAAACATATATGTGACTTTATGTCAAACATTAAAGAGCCACCATTTCGAACATTTAAGAGTCACCATGTCGAACATTTAAGAGCCACCATGTCGAACATTAAAGAGCCACCATGTCAAACATATATGTGACTCCATGTCAAACAGTAAAGAGCCACCATGTCAAGCATAAAAGAGCCACCATGTCGAACATTAAAGAGCCACCATGTCGAACATTAAAGAGCCACCATGTCGAACATAAAAGAACCACCATGTCCAACATAAAAGAGCCACCATGTCAAACATTAAAGAGCCGCAATGTCAAACATTAAAGAGCCATCATGTCTAACATTAAAGAGCCACCATGTCTAACATTAAAGAGCCACCATGTCTAACATAAAAGAGCCACCATGTCAAACATTAAAGAGCCACCATGTCAAACATAAAAGAGCCACCATGTCAAACATAAAAGAGGCACCATGTCAAACATAAAAGAGCCACCATGTCAAACATAAAAGAGCCAACATGTCAAACATATATGTGACTCCATGTCAAACAGTAAAGAGCCACCATGTCAAGCATAAAAGAGCCACCATGTCGAACATAAAAGAGCCACCATGTCAAACATTAAGGAGCCATCATGTCAAACATTAAAGAGCCACCATGTCGAATATTAAAGAGCCACCATGTCAAACATTTAAGAGCCACCATGTCAAACATATATGTGACTCCATGTCAAACAGTAAAGAGCCACCATGTCGAACATAAAAGAGCCACCATGTCAAACATTAAAGAGCCGCAATGTAAAACATTAAAGAGCCATCATGTCTAACATTAAAGAGCCACCATGTCTAACATTAAAGAGCCACTATGTCTAACATTAAAGAGCCACCATGTCGAACATTAAAGAGCCACCATGTCTAACATTAAAGAGCCACCATGTCTAACATTAAAGAGCCACCATGTCGAACATTAAAGAGCCACCATGTCCAACATTAAAGAGCCACCATGTAAAACATAAAAAAGCCACCATGTCAAACATCAAAGAGCCACCATGTCAAACATTAAAGAGCCACCATGTCAAGCATAAAAGAGCCACCATGTCGAACATAAAAGAGCCACCATGTCAAACATTAAAGAGCCGCAATGTCAAACATTAAAGAGCCATCATGTCTAACATTAAAGAGCCACCATGTCGAACATTAAAGAGCCACCATGTCGAACATTTAAGAGCCACCATGTCTAACATTATAGAGCCACCATATCGAACAATAACGAGTCACCATGTCAAGTATATTCGTGACTCCATGTCAAACATAAAAGAGCTACCATGAAGAACATTAAAAAGCCACCACGTAAAACATTAAAGAGCCACCATGTCGAACATAAAAGAGCCACCATGTCAAACATATACGTGACTCCATGTCAAACATAAAAGAGCCATCATGTCAAACATAAAAGAGCCACCATGTCGAACATAAAAGAGCCACCATGTCAAACATTAAAGAGCCGCAATGTAAAACATTAAAGAGCCATCATGTCTAACATTAAAGAGCCACCATGTCTAACATTAAAGAGCCACTATGTCTAACATTAAAGAGCCACCATGTCGAACATTAAAGAGCCACCATGTCTAACATTAAAGAGCCACCATGTCTAACATTAAAGAGCCACCATGTCGAACATTAAAGAGCCACCATGTCCAAGATTAAAGAGCCACCATGTAAAACATAAAAAAGCCACCATGTCAAACATCAAAGAGCCACCATGTCAAACATTAAAGAGCCACCATGTCAAGCATAAAAGAGCCACCATGTTGAACATAAAAGAGCCACCATGTCAAACATTAAAGAGCCGCAATGTCAAACATTAAAGAGCCATCATGTCTAACATTAAAGAGCCACCATGTCGAACATTAAAGAGCCACCATGTCGAACATTTAAGAGCCACCATGTCTAACATTATAGAGCCACCATATCGAACAATAACGAGTCACCATGTCAAGTATATTCGTGACTCCATGTCAAACATAAAAAAGCTACCATGAAGAACATTAAAAAGCCACCACGTAAAACATTAAAGAGCCACCATGTCGAACATAAAAGAGCCACCATGTCAAACATATACGTGACTCCATGTCAAACATAAAAGAGCCATCATGTCAAACATAAAAGAGCCACCATGTCGAACATAAAAGAGCCACCATGTCAAACATTAAAGAGACACCATGTCGAACATTAAAGAGCCACCATGTCAAACATATATGTGACTCCATGTCAAACAGTAAAGAGCCACCATGTCAAGCATAAAAGAGCCACCATGTCTAACATTAAAGAGCCACCATGTCAAACATAAAACAGCCACCATGTCAAACATAAAACAGCCACCATGTCAAACATTAAAGAGACACCATGTCGAACATTAAAGAGCCACCATGTCAAACATATATGTGACTCCATGTCAAACAGTAAAGAGCCACCATGTCAAGCATAAAAGAGCCACCATGTCAAACATTAAAGAGCCATCATGACAAACATTAAAGAGCCACCATGTCTAACATTAAAGAGCCACCATGTCTAACATTAAAGAGCCACCATTTCGAACAATAACGAGTCACCATGTCAAGTATATTCGTGACTCCATGTCAAACATAAAAGAGCTACCATGAAGAACATTAAAGAGCCACCACGTAAAACATTAAAGAGCCACCATGTCAAACATTAAAGAGCCACCATGTCAAACATATACGTGACTCCATGTCAAACATAAAAGAGCCATCATGTCAAACATAAAAGAGCCACCATGTCAAACATAAAAGAGCCACCATGTCGAACATTAAAGAGCCACCATGTCGAACATTAAAGAGCCACGATGTCGAACATTAAAAAGCCATCATGTCTAACATTATAGAGCCACCATGTCAAACATTAAAGAGCCACTATGTCTAACATTAAAGAGCCACCATGTCAAACATAAAACAGCCACCATGTCAAACATAAAAGAACCACCATGTCAAACATAAAAGAGCCACTATTTCAAACATTAAAAAAACCCCGAATCAAACATAAGAGAGCCACCATGTAGAACATAAAAGAGCCACCATGTCAAACATTAAAGAGCCACCATGTCAAACATAAAATTTACACAATTTCAAACGTAAAAGTAAGCGTCATGCTAATTTTAAAGGAGCCACTATAGCTAAGGAAATTGTAGCACTAGCTACTTATTGTATGGTGGATGCTTACTATTTGGGGATGCTTGCTATCCGGGGGATGCTTGCTATCCGGGAGGGGGATGCTTGCAATCTGGGGATGCTTGCTATCTGGGGGATGCTTGCAATCTGGGGGGTGCTTGCTATCTGGGGGATGCTTGCAATCTGGGGGGTGCTTGCTATCTGGGGGATGCTTGCAATCTGGGGGATGCTTGCTATCTGGGGGATGCTTGCAATCTGGGGGATGCTTGCTATCTGGGGGATGATTTCTTTTTGCATTACACTTTTTTTGAGCAGTTTGTCTGTCGTCTTTGTGAAGGCTTTATTTGGCTGTCTTTTTGTTACTTGTAGAGAACAGAGATTCTATCCAGATGTCCCCCAACGGGGGGCGAAGATTGCTAGTCCATTCTATTCCTTAATTCATGTAGGATAGATTAGCAATCCATTCTATTCCTTAATTCATGTAGGATAGATTAGCAATCCATTCTATTCCTTAATTCATGTAGGATAGATTAGCAATCCATTCTATTCCTTGAGCCGTGTAGGCTAGATTAGCAATCCATTCTATTCCTTGATTCGTGTAGGATAGATTAGCAATCCATTCTATTCCTTGATTCATGTAGGCTAGATTAGCAATCCATTCTATTTCTTGATCCATGTAGGCTAGATTAGCAATCCATTCTATTCCTTGATTCGTGTAGGATAGATTAGCAATCCATTCTATTCCTTCAGCCGTGTAGGCTAGATTAGCAATCCATTCTATTTCTTGATCCATGCATAGATTAGCAATCCATTCTATTCCTTGATCCATGTAGGCTAGATTAGCCATCCATTCTATACCTTAATTCATGTAGGATAGATTAGCAATCCATTCTATTCCTTGAGCCGTGTAGGCTAGATTAGCAATCCATTCTATTCCTTGATTCGTATATGGAAGGCTAGATTAGCATTCTATTCCTTCAGCCGTGTAGGCTAGATTAGCAATCCATTCTATTCCTTAATTCATGTAGGATAGATTAGCAATCCATTCTATTCCTTAATTCATGTAGGATAGATTAGCAATCCATTCTATTCCTTGAGCCGTGTAGGCTAGATTAGCAATCCATTCTATTCCTTGATTCGTGTAGGATAGATTAGCAATCCATTCTATTCCTTGATTCATGTAGGCTAGATTAGCAATCCATTCTATTTCTTGATCCATGTAGGCTAGATTAGCAATCCATTCTATTCCTTGATTCGTGTAGGATAGATTAGCAATCCATTCTATTCCTTGAGCCGTGTAGGCTAGATTAGCAATCCATTCTATTTCTTGATGAATGCATAGATTTGCTTATTAATCGAATAATTTCAATAGAGCTTCAGATGCGAGTAATAAATTACTAGGTGCCAACACCCGTGAATCACGCACCCAACCGAAACCCACTGTATAAACGAAGTGCCTGTTATTTTGAAAAACAGTCTGCGGTTTTAAAAAACATACTTAGGGAAAACCTGAGCTGCACTTTATGTCTCAGAAAAACAAGTCTCCAGTCGCAACCCAGTCCCCCCCCCCCCAACTATCTGGCTGCCCGACCTCCAGGGCAGTAGGTGGCGTGGTCGAGCTATATTCCCAGCCAAATAAGTGTTTCAGCATTGAATAAAAAAATAGACACTAATAGTATTACAGACTTTTATAGCTATAAGGAAAGCCCAGAGCTATGACGCAAGTTGATCGGGAGAAATATTAAGAAGCTTAAAGAACTTTCAGCTGCTCGACTAAACCCACACTCGGATCTGTCGCCTCCCTTTCTCTCCCCCCCATTCTGTTCGTCTTTCAAGTGTACACGGAAGACAGTGCGGCAAACCCTCCCTATACTCTCTCTTCAATACAAAAACTGGAACCACACAAAAATAGTGGTGTAAAAACTCATAGAGGTGAATTTGGTGAGTTTTGGGCATCCAATCGCCCCATGCAGATCCTTACTTGCTGGGTCCGTAGTTGCTGGGCCAGCCTCCCAGATCCTCAGTTGCTGGGCCAGCCTCCCAGATCCTCAATTGTTGGGCCAGCCTCCCAGATTCTCAGTTGCTGGGCCAGCCTCTCAGAGTGTCAGTTGCTGGGCCAGCCTCCCAGAGTGTCAGTTGCTGGGACAGCCTCCCAGATCCTCAGTTGCTGGGCCAGCCTCCCAGATCTTCAGTTGCTGGGCCAGCCTACCAGATCCTCAGTTGCTGGGCCAGCCTCCCAGATCCTCAATTTTTGGGCCAGCCTCCCAGATCTTCAGTTGCTGGGCCAGCCTACCAGATCCTCAATTGTTGGGCCAGCCTCACAGATTTTTAATTGCTGGGCCAGCCTCCCACATCCTCAGTTGCTGGGCCGGCCCCCAGCACCGCACTCACCTGCCGCGACTGTTTCTCATCACGCTGTCAATCACGTGAAAGCAGTTCACTCCAGTCAGCATGTATTCATCCTCTTCTGCGAAAGAAAATGGACAGAATGTAATCTTTAGAGTGAGTAATTTAAGTGCTGGACACTGCAGCAAGTCGGGGTTCGAGTCCCTCACCCAGCGCAAAGTGCAGCCTCCTGCCACTAGGCGGCCATGTGGAGCACAGCAGGTCCTTCTGCTGCCTGGCCGTCTGCGACTGCAGGCTCTTGCTCTTGGCCGGCGGCGGCACCAGCGTGCTCTGCTGCTTGGGAGCCGCTCGCAGCCGGTTGGAAATGTGGCGCGGATTACGGCGCTGCAGCAGGTCGTAGTCGACTTGAACGTCCCATTGAACTGTCGGGTGCTGCAGATGCAGATGCTGTTGTTGCTGCTGCTGCTGCTGTTGCTGCACTGGGTGTTGCTGATAGTATTGAAGTTGTTGACAATGAAAATTCGGTTGTTGCTGCTGTTTCAGCTGTTGCTGCTGTTGCAGCTGTTGCTGCTGCTGCGGTCGGCTACCTCCGTCTGACAGGCAGTCCTCAACGCCGCCTCTGCAGCTGCTGCCAGACACGAAGAAGTCGCCATTGGTTGAAGCGGTGGACACTGAACAGGCAGATGAGGGGCTGAGGCTGGTGTAGAAGTGCAGCAGGTAGTCGCTGTCAATGCTGCTGTTCATGCTCATCACGTTGCGAGCGTGCAGAAGATCCGAGCTGCTGCACTCCTGCGGGTACTGCGGGCAGGCGATGTTCAAATAGTACGCGTTGTCGCCTCCACAGTCGGACGCGGCGGCTGACATTGACGCGGCGTCGAAGGCGTCCCCAGCTGTTGAGGCTCCGTCCAAATCGCTGCCCGTGCTGGCGGATGGCATGCCGCTGCTGCCTCCTGCACCGCCGCCTCCGCCGTTGCTGGTCTTGGACTCGTGCAGCCACTTGGAGAAGAAGCCCTTCAAATTGGCAAAGATGTTCGCCGAAGATGGCGACGACGGGGTGGTGGAGACCGCGGCAACCGCGGCCGCCTCCAGAGCCGATTTGCGCAGCTCCCGTCGGAGTCTCGACGTTGCGGAGGAGCCGCCTGACGATTTGCGACTTTTCGACGCACCGCGCGACGACGAAGCTGTTGAAGCCGAGGAGGACACCGAGGACCGGACGGCGCCGCCAACGGCCCAACGGCGGTGGTGGCGGCTGAAGCGGCCGGATAAAACGGGGTGGTCTCCACTGCGTTGCTGTGCACTATGCAGTATTCGGACTCGTCAAATTCGGACGGCAAATCAACGGCATTTTGGCGCACGGCTGGGTGGCTGCGGCCCGAATGCGCGCGGCTGCGCACACCGGCAAGCGGCAGGCTCGACGGTGGCGGTGGCGGGGACGACACTGCGCGAGGCTTCACTGCGGAGCTGGCGTTTGGGGATTTGTGAGTCTGTTATTCTATTGCGATGGGAAAGTTGTGCTAATTTATTTAGTGAGCAATTTCTCATCTGACAGACCTATTGAGCTACTGACAGAATCCTTCTGACAGACTCACTGAGCTACTGACATACCCCTTCTGACAGACTCACTGAGCTACTGACATACCCCTTCTGACAGACTCACTGAGCTACTGACAGAATCCTTCTGACAGACTCACTGAGCTACTGACATACCCCTTCTGACAGACCTATTGAGCTACTGACAGACCTATTGAGCTACTGACAGACCTATTGAGCTACTGACAGACCTATTGAGCTTCTGACAGACCTATTGAGCTACTGACAGACCTATTGAGCTACTGACAGACCTATTGAGCTACTGACAGACCTATTGAGCTACTGACAGACCTATTGAGCTACTGACAGACCTATTGAGCTACTGACAGAATCCTTCTGACAGACTCACTGAGCTACTGACGGGGGGGTTTCACAAACTCGAAATTTCACAACGTCGAAAGCACCCTCTTTCATAAGGTCGAAATTTCACAAGGTCGAAATTTTACAATGTAAAAACTGAGAATTTAGCAGCCTCAAGTATGAAAAGATCAAAATTTTACAATGTAGAAAACTAAAGTCTTTATTGTGTCAATGTTTATATTATTATTTTTTTTAATAGCTTTGGTTCAGAGAAGTTTTTAATCACCTCTTCTTTAAGTAGTTCAACGTCAAGGAGTGCTGAGTGCTCTGCTAAGTGTCTTATCACTACTGCGACGATGGGTTAGTTTACATAAGCTGTAAGTTAAGCTATATAGTTGGGAAGCGTTTTGGAATTAGAGCAGTAAAAAGCACCTAAAATTTGGTATCAGAAGTATGATAAATTTAGGGGAAAAGAGAAAAACTTTGAAAGAGAAAAAAGCCCTATAACTTTGGCAATGACTGGTTAGGATAAATTAGACTAAGTGACAAACAGAAAAACACCTACAACATATATAGGCCTACTAAACAACAATAGAATATAGAAAAGCCTCGAAGGCTTACAACTATTAAGTCTTCTGCTAGAGTTTTCGATGTTGTGAAATTTCGACCTTATGAAAGTGGCTGCTTTTCGAGTTTTCGATGTTATGAAATTTCGACCTTATGAAAGTGGCTGCTTTTCGAGTTTTCGATGTTATGAAATTTCGACCTTATGAAAGTGGCTGCTTTTCGAGTTTTCGATGTTATGAAATTTCGACCTTATGAAAGTGGCTGCTTTTCGAGTTTTCGATGTTGTGAAATTTCGACCTTGTGAAATTTCGACCTTATGAAGTCTTCTGCTAGAGTTTTCGATGTTGTGAAATTTCGACCTTGTGCAATAATTTGCTTTTCGACGTTGTGAAATTTCGACCTTATGAAAGCACCCCCTACTGACATACCCCTTCTGACAGACCAATTGAGCTACTGACATACCCCTTCTTACAGACCAATTGAGCTACTGACATACCCCTTCTGACAGACCTATTGAGCTACTGACAGACCTATTGAGCTACTGACAGACCTATTGAGCTACTGATGACAGACCTATTGAGCTACTGACAGACCTTTTGAGCTACTGACAGAATCCTTCTGACAGACTCACTGAGCTACTGACATACTCCTTCTGACAGACCAATTTAGCTACTGACATACCCCTTCTGACAGACCAATTTAGCTACTGACAGAGCTTCCCTGACAGACAACGAGCTGCACTCACCAAACGGAATCCTGCCTTGCACTCAGCTTTGGCACCGGTTTGTAAGACATTCCACCGTCAGTTTTATTGAAGCAGGCGATAAATTAATAATTAATATTCAAATAATGCTCTACAGTCGGCCCCGAGCCCAAACTGTTCTCACTCCTTCCCTCCGTCTGTCTCCGTGGCGGCTCTACCACCCCTTGAACTCGGTTAGTGCTGGCATCCCAGATTGGGATCAAAACTGCTATAAGGGGGGAAGCGCCTTAGGGACTGAGAAGTAAAGCAGTAAACAAAGTATTGAGCACTGCCGCTTCTTAGTCTCAAATTCAGTACAGCTTGGGAAGTTGACAGAAATAACAAAAAAAAATAACTGCCAGACTGATTTGCTCGGCTTGGCAACTGAGCAGTTATTTTTCAACTCCGCTTCCAGCCCGAAATCCCAACCGTAGCCTGCCATTGGCTTACAATGGGAGCAAATTTTTGCGGACAGAGCAGAGGGAGTGGGTCTAAGTTAGCTTGGATTCGACAAGGGCCCATTGTGTGATTTCGGTATAGCGAAAAATGTCAAGGGACAGAACTAGTCAAATTCAGCACACAGTGTGCGGAGAGAGAGGGGGGAGCTACGAAGTAGAATAAATCAATCGATAAATTATATTTCCGTGCAAAGCCAGTAAAAGAAAATTTAAAATCCACAGGGTAAAAGCAGAGAGCCTCTGTGAGATTAGAGGCTAAAATTAGAATTTCAGCTAGAATTAGAATTGCCTTATCATATGCACTAAACATTGTACTAGTGTAAATCAGTGTAGCTGCATTGGGCATGACACACACTGAGCTGCACTCATGAGAAATGAGTTGGTCTCTGAGAACACACACTGAGCTGCACTCATGAGAAATGAGTTGGTCTCTGAGAACACACACACTGAGCTGCACTCATGAGAAATGAGTTGGTCTCTGAGAACACACACACTGAGCTGCACTCATGAGAAATGAGTTGGTCTCTGAGAACACACTGAGCTGCACTCATGAGAAATGAGTTGGTCTCTGAGAACACACTGAGCTGCTCTCATGAGAAATGAGTTGGTCTCTGAGAACACACACTGAGCTGCACTCATGAGAAATGAGTTGGTCTCTGAGAACACACTGAGCTGCACTCATGAGAAATGAGTTAGTCTCTGAGAACACACTGAGCTGCACTCATGAGAAATGGGTTGGTCTCTGAGAACACACTGAGCTGCACTCATGAGAAATGAGTTGGTCTCTGAGAACACACACTGAGCTGCACTCATGAGAAATGAGTTGGTCTCTGAGAACACACTGAGCTGCACTCATGAGAAATGATTTGGTCTCTGAGAACACACACTGAGCTGCACTCATGAGAAATGAGTTGGTCTCTGAGAACACACTGAGCTGCACTCATGAGAAATGATTTGGTCTCTGAGAACACACACTGAGCTGCACTCATGAGAAATGAGTTGGTCTCTGAGAACACACTGAGCTGCACTCATGAGGAACCTCAGACACACTGGGCTCTTCCCTGTCAATCTCGAAGTTATATTTGATACGCAAATACAGATTTCCTACACTTTGACAAACTCTCTGACATAATCTGCAACTTTGATGCCTTCAAAACAGCGTAGATCTTAAACTTAAATTGTTCCAACAAGAGTTAAACCCAGTGTAAGCCTATAAAAAGCACTTTTAGCTCGTAGTTAACCAAACCCTCGCCCACTCTTCATTTTGGAGCCCTAGCTGAGTCCTCTGGCAACACACCCCCTGCATGGCCCTCTTGCAGTTATTGCCCCAGCTGTGGGGATCTGCTTGCCCTAGTCAAACTTTAGGAGAGAATTCAGCTAGCTATATATAAGTTCCACAGGCTTACCTATATCGCAGCCAGTACTCAGCAACATTCTTCGCAGTTTCTGTCAGTGGTGGGCATGCGCCCGCACCGTTTCAACTTTCTCTAACTATATGACGGCCGCATTTTGCAAGCGGTGCTATTCAGAGACGTTACTGAGAAACTATGGGGCCTGTGTGGGAGAGAAGTAGAGAGAGGAGTGGCACTGGTGCAAGTGCACACGGAATTAGAAGCGAATTCCTGGCCTCTCTATTCAACCCAGTGCAAACAGCAGACTTAAGGACTGCGCTTGACGGACTCTCTCACCGACCGCTTTCTCCTCCATTTACCCTCTGCCCCCTCCGCCTGCCCTCTCCCTGCTTGTCCTTCCTTGTTTTAACTATTCACCTCTCTCCCTCCCTTCCCTCTAGACTCCTCTCTCCCTCCCTTCCCCCTAGACCCCTCTCTCCCTCCCTTCCCTCTAGACCCCTCTCTCCCTCCCTTCCCCCTAGACCCCTCTCTCCCTCCCTTCCCTCTAGACTCCTCTCTCCCTCCCTTCCCTCTAGACTCCTCTCTCCCTCCCTTCCCCCTAGACCCCTCTCTCCCTCCCTTCCCCCTAGACCCCTCTCTCCCTCCCTTCCCCCTAGACCCCTCTCTCCCTCCCTTCCCTCTAGACTCCTCTCTCCCTCCCTTCCCCCTAGACTCCTCTCTCCCTCCCTTCCCCCTAGACTCCTCTCTCCCTCCCTTCCCTCTAGACTCCTCTCTCCCTCCCTTCCCCCTAGACCCCTCTCTCCCTCCCTTCCCCCTAGACCCCTCTCTCCCTCCCTTCCCTCTAGACTCCTCTCTCCCTCCCTTCCCCCTAGACTCCTCTCTCCCTCCCTTCATTCACCTGAGATCCCTCTCTAGCTCCTTCTTTCCCTCTTATTCGCAGTCTCCAGACAGTCTCCCTGGCCATGATTTTCAATCAATACGCAATATATCTGTTAGCAAATATAGTATTTGGCCTCTGCTAACAAGACAGAATAGATTCTAAACAGACAATACAATTGTAGGCAAATGCTCCAGCATGAACTGGTACTAACTGTGTTCACACAGCGAGCATGCATGGCTAAATGCTAATGCATTGTCTCTGCAGTTATTTTCTAAACTAATCATACAAATCATATTTCCCAGGTCGTTATCAGTCTATATTTAGCTGCAGGCGCGTCGCATAACTAAAAAAACTAAATAGACTGATCTGCAATTTTCTTATCGCAATATCTAGCTCTTAAGTTGCCCCGTCCCATTAACAAGTACTATTAGAAACAATCGAATAACAACTATTAAGTTTTCTACCTTGCTACTAATTAGTAGTAACCACAGATACTAGAATACTAGATACTCAAGACATCTAAATATACTAATTAGATACTATTATGGATACTATAACCAGTTAAACTAGATTTTAAAATTAAAAAATAGTACAACGTCTACTCTTTTCTTGCGTAGTTTGCGTAGTGGACAGCTAAAATTATGAATTATTAATTTAATGTGACAGCTAAATTTGCTTTTCTTCCTCGGGGTTTGTCACCTCAGGAGCATCTGGGTTTAAGAATGAACAACAAGCATTTAACTCAATGTACACAAAAGTGACCGCAAGACGGACGAAACTCAGCCTAGGGGACAGGCCCAGTCTGGCCAGCCAATGAGAGAGCAGTAAGGAGAGAGATCAAAGTCAGACGGAAGAAACTCAGCCTAGGGGAAGGCCTAATCTGGCCAGCCAATGAGAGAGCAGTAAGGAGAGAGATCAAAGTCAGACGGAAGAAACTCAGCCTAGGGGGAGGCCTAATCTGGCCAGCCAATGAGAGAGCAGTAAGGAGAGAGGTCAAAGTCAGACGGAAGAAACTCAGCCTAGGGGAAGGCCTAATCTGGCCAGCCAATGAGAGAGCAGTAAGGAGAGAGGTCAAAGTCAGACGGAAGAAACTCAGCATAGGGGGCAGGCCTAATCTGGCCAGCCAATGAGAGAGCAGTAAGGAGAGAGGTCAAAGTCAGACGGAAGAAACTCAGCATAGGGGGCAGGCCTAATCTGGCCAGCCAAAGAGAGAGCAGTAAGGAGAGAGGTCAAAGTCAGACACAAGCGGGCAAGAGGAAAGCCAAATTGTTTATCGGTCTGGCTGGGGGTTGGGATGCCACCTTTTTCTCTCTTGCTCGGTATGCACACGCACTAGAAGTTTAAATAATTTATCGATTCTGAGGCAGTCTGGAGTTGGTAAAACAGATGAAGACATTAATTTAATGGGTCTGCTATTAGAAAGCCAGACTCCTTGATTGCAGCTTCAAAACTTTAAATATCCATGTAAAATGTAATAAATATCTAAGTTTACTATTATAAAAACAAAAACGCTAATTTTGCTACTGAAAAGAGTAGATAAGCGCAGATTTTGCGACTGAAATATTTAGTTATTCGGTAGTATCTGTGGTTAGAAAATCCAAGTTCCACTCCCAGTGGAACTTCTCAGTTAAACAAAAACCATCAATTCCAAAAAATTACAAGCAGTTTTTTACGACACAAACTTGTCTCTAAAAAAATCAGGTTTCCCGAATAAATAATCACAGCTTTATTATTTCATTCATACCGATTTATACAAAAAACTATTGCTGTCGATAAGTCAAAAGAACTGGACGCTGTACTGTGTAAAATTGTTGTATAGATGGCATCAAATCAATGCACAGACGGTACAATGCAATTTTCACACTACATAGAGCATTTACAGGATTATTATAGTGTTGTTTTTCAAAAATCAAAATCATCAATACCAATTCAAAGTAGACAAAAATAATATTTGACTCGCACAACATCGACTATAATTCCACAACCATTGATAATCAAACAATAATAAATAATAAATTCATAGTTGCTTGAGTATTTGATTTGCTAACACTGCGAAAAGGCAAACGATATCGAATATTATCAGGGAATGGTTAGCAGATTTTTCAGGAGAGGGGGTGGCAGCTGAGCTCACACAAATATTTGTCAGGAGAGGGGGTGGCAGCTGAGCTCACACAAATATTTGTCAGGAGAGGGGGTGGCAGCTGAGCTCACACAAATATTTGTCAGGAGAGGGGGTGGCAGCTGAGCTCACACAAATATTTGTCAGGAGAGGGGGTGGCAGCTGAGCTCACACAACTATTTGTCAGGAGAGGGGGTGGCAGCTGAGCTCACACAAATATTTGTCAGGAGAGGGGGTGGCAGCTGAGCTCACACAAATATTTGTCAGGAGAGGGGGTGGCAGCTGAGCTCACACAACTATTTGTCAGGAGAGGGGGTGGCAGCTGAGCTCACACAAATATTTGTCAGGAGAGGGGTGGCAGCTGAGCTCACACAAATATTTGTCAGGAGAGGGGGTGGCAGCTGAGCTCACACAAATATTTGTCAGGAGAGGGGGTGGCAGCTGAGCTCACACAAATATTTGTCAGGAGATGGGGTGGCAGCTGAGCTCACACAAATATTTGTCAGGAGAGGGGGTGGCAGCTGAGCTCACACAAATATTTGTCAGGACAGGGGGTGGCAGCTGAGCTCACACAAATATTTGTCAGGACAGGGGGTGGCAGCTGAGCTCACACAAATATTTGTCAGGACAGGGGGTGGCAGCTGAGCTCACACAAATATTTGTCAGGACAGGGGGTGGCAGCTGAGCTCACACAAATATTTGTCAGGACAGGGGGTGGCAGCTGAGCTCACACAAATATTTGTCAGGACAGGGGGTGGCAGCTGAGCTCACACAAATATTTGTCAGGAGAGGGGGTGGCAGCTGAGCTCACACAAATATTTGTCAGGAGAGGGGGTGGCAGCTGAGCTCACACAAATATTTGTCAGGAGAGGGGTGGCAGCTCACACACGGATATGTCAGGAGAGGGGGTGGCAGCTCACACACGGATATGTCAGGAGAGGGGTGGCAGCTCACACACGGATATGTCAGGAGAGGGGTGGCAGCTCACACACGGATATGTCAGGAGAGGGGTGGCAGCTCACACACGGATATGTCATGCTTGATATTTGTTCGTTAAACCCGTGCAATACAGTCAACAGGTGTGAATGAAAAATAGTTAATTGACAAGGAGAACAAGAGCAACTAAAAGGTAGCCCTAAATAAAAAAAGCAAACCAGTCAGAAAAAAATGTCCATAATAAATGCCACAATAACAACAACAGCGTGGAAGCAGGCTGGAATTACCGAGTTAAAAAAGAAACACCAATATATATACACGTAATTAAATTTGTTATAAAATATGCAATGAATATTGATTATTGCTAATTAGGAGACAAAAAGCCTCTTTGAAGACGAACACGAAGGGGGAAATAACACACCTCAATGCTAATTATCACCTGCATGATGTAATATAATAGTTTCTATATACACAAAATTAAATAAAAGCGTCAAGCATATAAACAAAAAGTAGCTTGGAAGCGACTAAAAGAGCGGTTATTATCAATAATAACTGGGCTAGAGAGCGAATGAGTAACTGACTAGGGGGTTGATGGGATGCTGGGCAATTTTGAACTGGTCCACTGCTGCTGTGAATAAATACTTGGGCACAATTACTAAAAGTGCACTTTGATGTACTTTATGTAGTTTACTATGACTGTGATTAGCAAGGATTAGAAATGATAGACTTGAGAGAAATGAGGGGAATGAGTGGATAATAAGAGGGGAATGAAAGGGGAATGAAAGGGGAATGAGTGGGGAATGAGTGGGAAATTAGTGGGGAATGAGAGGGGAATAAAGGGGGAATGAGAGGGGAATAAGTGGGGAATGAGTGGGGAATGAGTGGGGAATGAGAGGGGAATAAAGGGGGAATGAGAGGGGAATGAGAGGGGAATGAAGGGGGAATGAGAGGGGAATGAGAGGGAAATGAGAAGGGAATGAGAGGGGAATGAGAGGGAAATGAGAAGGGAATGAGAGGGGAATGAGAGGGCAATGAGTGGGGAATGAAGGGGGAATAAGAGGGGAATGAGTGGGAAATGAGAAGGGAATGAGAGGGGAATGAGAAGGGAATGAGAGGGGAATGAGAGGGGAATGAGTGGGAGTGAGAGGGAAATGACAGGTGTTACTCGTATCTATCCAGCTGACACAGCTGATAGCCAAAGTCAGTCCATCAAAGTCAGTCAGTGCTAAAACCGGCTTATCATCAATCACTGGTCCAACACTACGGCAGCATTGACGTTAGCAAAAGCGTTTGCTGTTGTCGCAGAGTCTTTGGCAAAAACGGCGGCCTCGAGGCTGTGCAGAAACCAATCGTCGTCATCGTTATCATCTAATTCGTAATTGAAATTCCTTGCATTCTCAGTGTATAAGTTTACAGCGAAATCGTTGGAAATTATTGCGCTATTGTTGGAGGGAGCTGGCGGAGATTTGGGCTTCGATGCTGACGATGGCACCGGTGGCGCTGTTGAAGGAGCGGGCGAAATAGGCGGTGGCACTTGCGCCGGAGTTTCGCAAGCGGCCGCTATGGACGAGGCAACTGATTCGGCTGGCTGCAGCTTGGACTGTCCACGGCCTGATTGGGACCGCTGGCGACGGTGACGGAGATAGCCAAGGAGGCCTGGCGTTGGCGCAAGAGGAATCGGCGAGAATTGAGGAGCAGGCTGATAATGGGGCTTTGGGGTGCCTAGCCAGGCTGATAATGGGGGTTGGGGTGCCTAGCGAGGCTGATAATGAGGGTTGGGGTGCCTAGCCAGGCTGATAATGAGGGTTGGGGTGCCTAGCCAGGCTGATAATGGGGGTTGGGGTGCCTAGCCAGGCTGATAATGGGGGTTGGGGTGCCTAGCCAGGCTGATAATGGGGGTTGGGGTGCCTAGCGAGGCTGATAATGAGGGTTGGGGTGCCTAGCCAGGCTGATAATGGGGGTTGGGGTGCCTAGCCAGGCTGATAATGGGGGTTGGGGTGCCTAGCCAGGCTGATAATGGGGGTTGGGGTGCCTAGCCAGGCTGATAATGGGTGGGGGTTGGGGTGCCTCGCCAGGCTGATAATGGGGGGCTGGGGGTGCCTCGCCAGGCTGATAATGGGGGTTGGGGTGCCTAGCCAGGCTGATAATGGATGGGGGTTGGGGTGCCTCGCCAGGCTGATAATGAGTGATTGGGGTGCCTCGCCAGGCTGATAATGGGGGTTGGGTTGGCCATTGGCCAGCCAGGCTAATAATGGGGAAGGGAGTTTAAGTAGCCAGCCAAGCTGACAAAGAGGTAGCCAAGCTGATAATAGGGCCTAGAAGTCATTAAGGCTAAGATAGAAACATTAATGATTATATTATAATAAGCAAAATATAAAAAAAACATACCAGAAAGGCATGCAATACCAACAATTCCAGAACCAATTGTGACCCAGATCCAAATACTGATGTAGCCAGCTGAGCTATGTAGCAAACTATTATTATTATTGTAATGCATTAGAAATTTGATATTATTTATAGTGCAATTGCTTTGTATTGCTAATATTTTCATGTGCTGCTTGCTCTTCTTGATTGCTTATAGAACCTTTTTCTTAATTGATGAATATGAAATCAGATAGTGCAAGCTCAATAAAGTAAGCCATGCAATTTTTCATTATTATAGTACATTACTTTAGCCTGAAAAATAAGGTGGTAGATACTAATGCTTATTAAATATTGGATAGAACAATATTATTTTATGCATTTTATACTATAGTCAAAGCCAACTAGTTTTAATCTATATATATCAAATTTAAATTTTGGCTTCCTTAGATACATTTATTATTATGCAATAAGCTTAATATTGCAAAAATTTACAAAGACAATAATAGGCCCATATCTTCAACTTTATAATTTATACAATTTTGGCCAAATTCAAAGAAATTTTATCATTTAATTACTAGGCCTATGTAATGTTCTAACGCCTAGATTATGCCTCACATAATCAATTTTTAAAGGACATAAAAATTTTAGCTATGAAGACAAATAGCAAAATCATATAATATATTTTTTCTAATAATGTAGTATATAGTATACATAGGGTATATTATGACATTGATTGCTATTCACTTCATTTTAAAAAACATTTAAAATATTTTATAATCATTGAGTTGAGAAACTTTTAGTTTTAGGTATATCAAATTAGAAAAGCATACCTAACTTAATTTTGATTTTCAGTCACAATATTGTGTTATACTGTACTTTTACTTATAGATGTTGCTTTTGTACAATATTACAATATAATAATAAATACTATAGACGTTACTAAGGAATGAAAAAATGTTTATTTAAAGTAAGTGAAAGGTAAATGAAATATGATAATTGAATTTGTAATGAGCTATAATATCAAGAATAGAAATGTTAATCAAGATATCAACATCAAGCAACACGCCTCCCCTGAAGAGAGAGTTTGGTCAATGAAATATACCCTAAAAAATATTGATTTCCCATGAATCTATGACCCAACAGACGTCCAAAAAAGCAATAGTTGAAATCCTATCGCATTGTCTGCATAGTGTACAGGTATGCTAATTAGTACAGTGATTTTTAGTACCAGGTAGGTACTACAAGAAGAACAAGAAGGTCTGAGAGGACATGGCAACCATCCTGCAGCAACGAAAATGCTAAAACAAGGTAGAATTTACGTTTCTGTTCATTCTCTGTCACTTATGGTTCATTAATAGTGTTTTTATTACCTGTCCATACCTGACTGAGATTAATTTACACATGGAGCTTGTGTTTTCCTAGTAACGTTTTCAATTTTTTAAAGTTTTTGGAGCAGTGCAGCGATAGACTGGCACTGGGAGTCAAAACAAAGCCAGTAACTATTAACGAGAGAAAAGTTTCACAAAAACAGAAAGCATAAGCAGAGGTCATTGGGAATTACAAGCTTATTTTGGCGGCAAATGACTACACGGGTAGAATAACTAGAGTAAAATAGCTAGAATAGTTGTTAAAGCTAGTACAATATTTAGTAAAACAGAAAGTTCTTGCAATTTGCGAAGATAAGCCTACAGAATTTCTGGAAGCCTTGTGTGCTGCAGAATAAAAAAGACATGCATTGACTGATGTAGAGCAAACCCGAATTCAAGTTCCAGCTACTGTGATACAGTACCATTACATGTACTTCAAGCACTTCATTTCATAGAAGGCCTTAAAACCTGCGACAACTTTCTGCTTTACCCAATACAAACATACGAGTTTAGTGGGTTGTCAAAATACAAGCATTGAATGTAACAGCAAAACCAATGTACTAACTACTAACTACTTTTTTCAACAGTTTACTTGTAGTTATCTTGGCAGTAGTAAATTGGAATTTGCAAGTTACAAGTTATGACATATTTGGCTCAGATGTGAAATGAATTATAGTTTATGATGGATTGCAGTAGACACGTGCTATACTGAGGATGATTTAGGGGGCGCTTATAGCGCTGCCAGGTGGCTTCGAAGTCACTGTGGGCTGATTCAACAGCCTGTTCACTAAAGCTGCCAAGCCCCTTGCCATACTTGCCGCAGAACGCTGGCACATGGTCAAAAAGCGCGTGCATCTTTGGCGTAACTGAAAGCTCGAGGTACCTACATGTCGTCTGGAAGCGAGCAATGTAGAGACTGTAATCAGCTGCCAGACTTTGGCCAAAGCAAGCTTCGCGCACAGCGTTGAAGTCTTGAAGTGCTGTTGCGTAGAGCTTCAGGTGTGGAGGCAGCACGCTCCACAGCTCACTCGCCTTCAGAAGGAGCTTTTTGCACGCTGGGCCCTCCAGGCAACCTCCATGATACTGCTGCCTGCAGATGCCTGCTTCATAGGCCCACTCGTAGGCCTTGTTGCCACCCCAGCTTGCATTGAGAGCATCAAGCAATCGGTTCACAATGCCAAGCATCATGTGCAGCTCTGGCGGTGGTACCACGTCCAGCAGTTCAGCAGAATCGCTCCCAGGTAGCAGTGGAGGCTGGACGCAATTGGCAAATTTTTTGGCTAGAGGCTGGTGTCCACCAGCTGCCTGAAACTCACTTGCCAGGTTTCGAATTGAGCCGAGCGTCCTCCTTTGTGCTGGTACTTCTCATGGAGGCCTGCCCTCACAGTACAGGCAGGGATGCGATGAAGAATGGCTCTGGATCCCGCTGATTATGTTTGCCAGTTTAAAATCGCAGGCCAACGTGAAGTAAATGGAGCTGATGTCGATGGTTGACATTAGTACACTAACGTTCTGGTAGCATTCTTTGACATCCTCAACAAGGGCCAGGATGAGGATCTTTTTCACTCCAGAGTCCATAAATCGGTTAAATTGGGCAGACGAAGTGCATCCTCTGCCATCCACGGTAACGCTGACGCACACCTTTAAGGAATTGCCTCCTCCATCAATCGCAAGTTTCACTCTCTGGTGCATCTCAGCAGTGCCTCTCGAGTTACTGACATGCGCCAGAAAAGCGTATACATCCCGGCAGAACACGACAGACCGTTCAATCACACACTCTTGTCCATTAGGCTGTTTGCGGAAAAACTGCCGCTGCTCAGCTGTAAAAAACTTGGCGACACTCTGACCTTCAGCAAACAGAAACTCCTTCAGCCCAGACTGCACGGCCTTTTTGCTGCCGGACGCTTCTCTGATCACTTGAGCCGCACGTAGCGTCTGACTGGTGCTGAGGTTGAGTGCAGTCTTTACGGCTCGCATAGTGCTATGCTGGACCGACGCAATCTCGGTAGTTGATGTACCAGCCACTTGAACTTGGAGTGGGCGCCCACCTGTGCCAGAAGTCAGGCTTGCAGTTGCTAAGGAGCCAGAAGAGGTGGCTACACCCAGCTTCTCACGCAGAAGACCGCAGGCTACGTGCTCCCTTGAGTAGGGGCTTAGGGCATCAAGATAGCGCAGTTTTGCCGCCTGTCCACACTGGTGCCTCAATCCACGTGCCACTGGCGATGAGCACGTCTCACAGCGTTTGACGACACTGTCTCCCATCGGCCCAGGTGCCTTATTTGGAGGGCGACCAAGTGGCGTCGCAATACCAGCAGCAGACTCATCTGGCATGAAAGGGTGATATACAGCCACATTCTTGTTGGCTCTGCTGGAGCCCACATGGCACACCCAGCAGTTGCAATCGGGGCGTTCGCGAGTGAGTGGCGGAAGACAGCGCAGATCTGCAATAACTTGCTCGTAGGGCATTTTTGGCGGCAGAGGTGTTGGTGCAGGGCTGCTTTGTGACATCAGCTTGATTCTGCAGGAGTTGCAGATGCTTAAAGGCAGAAATCCACGATGGTCAGCGAAGCCTGGCAGCACATGGCATTCAATCAGCGCTTCAAGAGTGGCTGTCAGCGGTCGGTCTCCCTTCCGAAAGCACAAGATGCACACACATCTTCGATTTTCTTCATGTGAGCGCTTGTTGTTTGGCATTGTTCTGGAGCAGCCAGTGTCGCGGTATTTTTTTATTATTATTTCTTGTATTTCTACCTGCACGCTCAATTAGTCTAATATATTGCATGCATATTTATGTAGCTCATACGTACATTCCCCCAAATTATTGATCGCCCCACCCCATATCACACTCAATCGTGTATTGTACGCTTTCACTCAGCTTATAAATGTCGACCTAGAGTATCTCACTCAAATATACCCTTTTCATTTTCATAGCTAGTTGTCTCACTTACAGTAACTTTAATTTCAGTAAAAGTTTAGTAAAAGTGTAGCAGCTGCTGCTTGCTATTTCTTTTTGTTCTGAAGAAAACACTGGAATTAACTTGTCTCCTAGTTCTGACTGCCTCATCATCTGGAGATGTCTATGGGCTAAATAGCTTATTGAAACAGAAAGAAAAGTCTGCAGCCAGAATATTGAATTCAATTTATTTTGAGCCACGAGCATATACATGTAAATACGCTCGTACAATGATAAGTGTGAAGATACACGTCCTGGTGTGAATTCAGCACAATATAGTATGCAAAAACATAATTTTCAGGTGTACACAGGTATGGACAGGTAATAAAAACACTATTAATGAACCATAAGTGACAGAGAATGAACAGAAACGTAAATTCTACCTTGTTTTAGCATTTTCGTTGCTGCAGGATGGTTGCCATGTCCTCTCAGACCTTCTTGTTCTTCTTGTAGTACCTACCTGGTACTAAAAATCACTGTACTAATTAGCATACCTGTACACTATGCAGACAATGCGATAGGATTTCAACTATTGCTTTTTTGGACGTCTGTTGGGTCATAGATTCATGGGAAATCAATATTTTTTAGGGTATATTTCATTGACCAAACTCTCTCTTCAGGGGAGGCGTGGCAATGCCTAAAACAATGAGGATTAAGGTGCTAATAAATTAAAAGTTAATTATATGTGAAACGCTTTAGCTAACAGTAACGAATTGCTATTATAACCCAGCTTTACCCTAACCCTACAACAAATCAGGCTCAATTATTTTCTAAACTAGTGATTATTTCCGTCTCGTTTCACGGAATTTCTCGTTTACTCGTTTCTCGTTTCACATGAATTAAAAATTCGCCACAATAAAAGCGGTGTTTCTCGTTGAATGTAAAACAAATAATAGCTCGTAAGCGTTTTCAGAAATGGCTGCCAGTGGCTGAATTATAACTCTATAGATAAGTGATTATTATAATGCCGTTTTTGGCGTAGGATTCTCTTTACAAGGAGTTAACTGTCTGATGAGCGACTTCGTCGAGATTCGATCTTGAGAATCATTTACTTTCTTAATACTAGTTAAAGTAAATCGCCCTCACCTCCTAGTCTAAACGTCTTATGACGTCTACGGCAACTTTTCCAGCATATACTGACTTCTCGTCGCCGTTTTCGTTTTCACTTTTGATTGGCTAATTAGCTAATGACTTGAACTACTTGTTGTCTCACTAATCCAAGTAAAACGCGGTTCGACTACAGTATTTTAGTCCCCGGGGGAGTAACATTTCAACCCTATATTACTGTATGCAAGCTTTGTAAAGCTTTTTTCTCTACTCTGAAATAAATTACTCTCAATATTGGCTCAACAATATCTACTCGTATGCAGGTTTCCTGATAGTAGCGGGGGCGTAGAAAGAATTTTTTTTAGGGGGATATCCAGCACATCTTGGGCAGGGGCGCCGTCACCAGGGAGGGACAGGGGGACATGTCCGGTCCCAGTCTCACCCAACCCCACCTATGAGACCAGTTGCTAATAAAAAATTGCTTTAGAGCGCAAAGATATAGCGCCTTGGGCGCCAAAAAATAAATACTTGCGGCGCCAAAATGAGTGTTTGCTTGCAGGAATTTAGTCATGTACATGTAGAATTCTTGGCTTTTGTCCCCCATCCCACCAATCAGACGCTGCATTAAGGTCAATCTTGCCGCATAGCCCAAATATTTTTTTCCGAAAACTTGCCTGTCATTACAGGAACGCATGCATGAGAGAGAGAGAGAGATAGAGAGAGAGAGAGAGAGAGAGAGAGAGAGAGAGAGAGAGAGAGAGAGAGAGAGAGAGAGAGAGAGAGAGTGAGAGAGAGGCGACTGTACACGGTGTGAATATTTTCGTTTATTTACACTGAATTTATGCGGCCACTAATCATTTGGACATGCATGGCTTCTAGTTTTAATTAATACAAAAAGAGCTAACCAAGTGATTTAGTTATTGCCTAATATAATGCACAAAATACATGTCATTGGCGTCAAGACTATAGATGCTCCTTCCGTAAACACAATCGCTGAACACACCTTAATTGCACGCATTTATGCCGTTGTCACATTGCAGTCGCAAAAGTCTTCCACTATGCGACAACTTGATCGAAGTGAAGAATTTTTGTTAAAATTGCATTGCGCCTGTCTCTAATAGGCTGCACACAGCACCACGTCAAGGTATACAGCAGCACTCTGTTCCGTTGCAGCGTGCCTACATGTATTTAGTTTTCAGTCTCTCAGCTACTGCCAAACCTCTACCCCTCACTTTAGCTATATACTTCGTTAGTATTAGAAAAGTCGAGCAGTTTAACCGACTATTTTAGAGAGTTTCTCCGCAAAATCTTCTACTTACATGCAATATAATTTTCTAATACTTTCAGATAGGCTCACTTCCCGTGCTTATATTACTATTTTGTAGGTCTGAACATTTATTCAGATACCTGTATATAATACTCTGCACTGTATTCTCCCCGATTCTGTACTGTATATCAGTGGCTATTAGGCTTCACCTGGTTTAACGACCGGTATCTATACCTAGCCATATCTTCAAGCCTGGTGCTGCAGAGAATGTTTGGTAAGAAGAATATTTTTACACTTTTCTCTTTTTATGACTATACGATCGTCATTAGTTATAGGGCAACATAAAGAAAAGAAAACAGAGGAGAGATGAGATAAGATAAGATTAGAGGCGAGAAAAGAGAGAAGATAGAAGAGAGGAGAGAAGAGAGCTAGGAGAAGAGACAAAACCCTGAGTGGGTCCGGTTTGCTATCGTGAAGCTTCAAAGGACCCAAGTTCTTGGAGTTTGCCAACCCTTGCTGAACTGTATTTGTCCTAAAAGTCTCTCCTCATTCCCCGAGAATTTCTGTCAGTTTTGTGTACTTAATATTTTGTCCTATGGATTAATGCTGATCTATCTAAATGAAGGAACTCTCAAGTTCGGTAAACGTGTGCGTTTACAATCCAGACATCGAAGGCATGCTATACAGTACTTCTAGCCTTCTTATAAATGCAATTTTTCAAGCCATCTTGTTTGAACAATAAGCTATGGTTACAAATGCTGTTCATTTTCCCAAATTAAAGGAAAAGTAAGATCAAGCTAACTGCTTTCAGGGCGAAGGACAAGCAACAGCAGCACTGGCAGCGTCGGCGGCGGCGGCAGCAACTCGGATCTGTCGAGCAAAAAGTGCTCCAACTGTGATCTGCTTGAGAAGCAGAGCCAGCGACTTCAACAGACTATTCGCGCGTGTAAGTTCAATTAGCTGATTTTCGGTGCTAGAGCAATTGGGTCCATATGAAATTTTGCTAGACAGTAACTTCTGACCCGAATTTGCTAGCCGGATGTGTCTGCTAACCGGATGTGTCTGCTAACCGGATGTGTCTGCTAACCGGATGTGTCTGCTAACCGGATGTGTCTGCTAACCGGATGTGTCTGCTAACCGGATGTGTCTGCTAACCGGATGTGTCTGCTAACCGGATGTGTCTGCTAACCGGATGTGTCTGCTAACCGGATGTGTCTGCTAACCGGATGTGCCTGCTAACCGGATGTGTCTGCTAACCGGATGTGTCTGCTAACCGGATGTGTCTGCTAACCGGATGTGTCTGCTAACCGGATGTGTCTGCTAACCGGATGTGTCTGCTAACCGGATGTGTCTGCTAACCGGATGTGTCTGCTAACCGGATGTGTCTGCTAACCGGATGTGTCTGCTAACCGGATGTGTCTGCTAACCGGATGTGTCTGCTAACCGGATGTGTCTGCTAACCGGATGTGTCTGCTAACCGGATGTGTCTGCTAACCGGATGTGTCTGCTAACCGGATGTGTCTGCTAACCGGATGTGTCTGCTAACCGGATGTGTCTGCTAACCGGATGTGTCTGCTAACCGGATGTATTTCCAGTCGGATGTGTTTCCAGTCGGATGTGTTTCCAGTCGGATGTGTCTGCTAACCGGATGTGTTTCCAGTCGGATATGTTTCCCGTCAGATGTTTTTCCAGTCGGATGTGTTTCCAGTCGGATGTGTTTCCAGTCGGATGTGTTTCCAGTTGGATGTTTTTCCAGTTGGATGTGTTTCCAGTCGGATGTTTTTCCAGTCGGATGTGTCTGCTAACCGGATGTGTTTCCAGCCGGATGTGTTTCCAGTTGGGTGTGCTTGCTAGCAATCTGGGGTTTAGACTACAAGTTAATTTAAGTATTGGACACAAAAACACGACACTTCAGCGTTTGAAAAGTCTAGCGAGGACTCGAGAGCCAATAAAGATGAGGTGAGTTCTCACATTTAATTTTTGTTTTTTCGCCATGAATTCGGAGATTTCCAAAAGTTTAATATTTTAATGCTACAATGATTTCATTTGACTACCACACACACTTTAGATTGAAAAGCTGAAGGCGGAACTGAGAGCTACTCAGGATGAGCTGCATCTTATAAAGCTGGGTGAGCGCAGTACCGCATTTACTTCTATAGTACATGCACTTCGGACCACTGTGAACTATGGACTTCACTAAATACGATGTATAATCATGCTGCAAAGTTGAATAACCTAATGTTAAAAATGTCACTGAGAATGCAGTCTGCAACGCGAGTTCACTAATAGTTTACTGAGTTCACTGCGAGCATACAGTCAATTAGTCAGAAAAGTTACTGGCGACACACTGCGAAGGCGGCTTCGATACATCTTTTTGTGACATGAGTGACTCCTTGAGTGTATATAAGCCACGCAGTTTTGGTACAATTCGGGGTTGGGCTAAACATGCGTCTTTAGCGACGCTAGACATGGTAGCTCCAGTACAAGTAGCTCATTATTCATTAGAAATCCACCGGAGTTGTAACTGGGGGGGGGGGGGTGATGTGTCTGACTCTCCGTCGTCTGAACATTAATTTGGGGCTCGTGCACGGATATCGACCTGAACTGTGGCCTTTTCGTACGACTTACGTCTGCAAATCGTGCCTGAAGATGAGAAAGTGAGGGGCCGCTGTCCCCGCGTGAACGTGTGCCTGCTTGTGTATCTGTGTTTGAGTTTCCATGCTCATCAGGAGTCAGTGCGGAATGGGCATTACTACTTGACTCCTCGCTGACTGCAGTCTATTGTAGCCTTGATTTTAAGCAATGCTCAAAAAACCCTCTGTGGAGGTAATAAGTAAGCGCATCATTTTTACATTACGTTTGAATTCACAGAGCGACAGCAGCTGATGGAGCACGCTGAGAGGCTGGAGAAGCAGCTAGAATGGAGCCTCATCTATCATCAAGCAGCAGAGAGCGCCTGCGCCGATCTCGCCATTGAAGCCCGTCGGGTGAAAACTCGAAGTTGCGCCGTTTTAGGCCACCTCATGCTGCAGGGCGTTAGCGAGAGCGCCGATGACGATGGAGGCAGCGTCGTTGGCAGAACCGGCGGAGAAAGACGCAATCTCACAGACAGTTTCTGCTGTTCCAGCGTTGTTGACGCCATCGAAGAGCTAATCCAGGACACCGAGTCTTCGTCGTCTGACTCGGAAGATTGGTCAATGGACCAGGCAGCTGGTAGTGAGCAGTTGGCGCAGGATGACGCACAGGATGCGCTGCGGAAGGCCAGGCAAGATCTGGAGCTCCGCAGACCGGAGAGGTTGCAAGCACTGCGACGATTGACCATGCTGATGCAGGAGCACGACGCGGATTTTAAAGTGGCTCGAAAGGAGCAGCCTGAATATTCGCGAAAAGCTATTGAGCTGTCTCAAGAACAGGAAAAACAGTTCGGACATCCTGTTGAGCCATTAGAGCAGAAGCAGCAGGCGAAAGAACAAAATGAACAACTTCGAGAAGCTATTGAGCCAAGTCGACAGCTGATTGGACAAGCTCGAAATCTTAAAAAGTCTCGAGAACTCATCAGGCAACCCGGAGAGCTCATTGATCAACCTGGAGAACGAAATGATCAACCAAGAGAACAGGATGAGCAACCTCGAGAACAGGATGAGCAACCTCGAGAACAGGATGAGCAACCTCGAGAACAGGATGAGCAACCTCGAGAACAGGATGAGCAACCTCGAGAACAGGATGAGCAACCTCGAGAACAGGATGAGCAACCTCGAGAACAGGATGAGCAACCTCGAGAACAGGATGAGCAACCTCGAGAACAGGATGAGCAACCTCGAGAACAGGATGAGCAACCTCGAGAACAGGATGAGCAACCTCGAGAACAGGATGAGCAACCTCAAGATCAGGTTGGGAAATCTCAAGAACAGGATGAGAACCTTCGAGAACAGGTTGAGAAACCTCGAGAAACGGATATTCGGCGTCCAGAACAAGATCAACAACCCCAGGAACAGGGTGAGAAACCCTATCAACAAGACGAACAGCACAACGAACAGGATGAGCAAACTCATAAATCTCAAGAGAACGAACAGATTATTGAACCGCAAGAACCGACAAAACGTGCCCAAGAAGAACACGAAAAAGAGGAGCCAAACCTTCTGGACTTGGTAAAAGTGTTGCAGCCTTTTCAGTACATGCATATTGTGTCCATCAGCGTTCGTATACAATCAATAACCCACGAAAGTCATCGTTTTTTTCTTCAGAAAGTAAACAAGCCCGCAGGCCTAGTAGAAGCCATGCTAGAACGGGTGAGGCAGTCCCTGACGCAGCAGCAGCAAAACCAGCAACAGTCAGATGGCACTGAAACTGAAATATCAAGAAACTGCGATTGCTGCAAAAGCCTATTGAACTCTTTGCTTTCGGATCTGTTGCAATTAAGGAGTTGTAAGTTAATCGGCTGATTAAGAATCAGTTTCCAATCTGATTTATGAATTTAATGTATGCAGGAAAGATCTATAAAATTAGCTGCAGTTTGCTGTCATGAGGCTTGATTTTTTTATTTACACCTCATAAATAATAGTGGCCGTCATGGTGTAATGCACCGTCGGCAACTCCAGCATCCGTACCGAGTTTTATTGTCCACAGCGCACATGAGATCCCTTCAGTAACGTACTTTGTTGTTTGTAACATCCGTTACAATTCGTACTTTTCACAGACATCTGCCGACATCGACAACAACTACTGGAGCTTCAGGAGCAAATTCAAGCTCTGAAAACGCGACCTCCGCCGCCTCCGCCACCACCGCCGCCACCGCCACCACCGCCGCCGCCAGCGCCTGTGCTTCGGCGACCAATAAACTCTATCAAGAGAATGGCAGGAGCTCAGCAGACAGGTATTTTCGAAAATTGTACAGTTTGAAGTCAGTTAAGTCGAATTTCACTGTGTAACAAAAGCAATGGATAAAAATCTGACAACAATACCCGAATCCATGACATCTGACACCTGAATATCTTGACATCTTTAACTCCATCAGAGGGGGGGTTGTTTCAAGGGGTTCCAACTTAAGAAGCTCGAAGTTAGGACAGGCAATTCTGGCTATGGGAGTTCTATCCCCCTTCTTCTCCAAAGGAGGAGTTGGCCTCGTCTGTATGGCCTTATTGTCGTAAGACCAAACTTAGCTTTATAAAACACCCCTCAGCCGGCGGTAACCCGACGAACTTTGACACGGCTCTCGTCGACAGTTTGAAATCGGAGCTGAAGGCTGCGCTGAAAGGCCGCGGTCGGATCCTCCGACCAGTGCAGGACGCCAACCCGACAGGGGAGAAGAAGGAGCCAGAGGGCATGCAGTTCGCGCTGCGACACCGAGGCAGCAGCGGTGGCAGCGGCCGCGGCGGAAGTCACGATGCCGGATCCGGCGTGACGGATCCGCAGCTGCAGAAGCGACTGGAGAGAATTAGAAGGCGACTGTCCACTTACATGCCGGCAGTTGGCGAGCTCAAGGAGGTGGATGAACCCCAACAGTTCTAATCAGTCAAATATGGCTCTACATAGGACTTTTTAATTTCTTATTTTTACCTAATTGTTGCTTATCTTTTCACGAAATTATTCTTCAACTTGAAATTCTGTGATTCTACTTATACCGAAAGCCTGGTTATATTCTACTGTTCGATTATTTTGTATTCATACAATACTTTTCAGCTTAATTTTATTGCAACAATAACTTGCATACCATTTTACTTGAACTTTTTCTAAAACTAATTCGTTGGTAAGCGGAGCGCTACTATTACAATCATACAACCGGAGATTCCAATAGTTAATCAGCTAGATGTAAATTTAAAATTAACCAAGATATACGATCGACCCACCTTGTTAATTCGAACTAAAAAAGGTTTCTAAAATCCATTACAATAGCGGAATTTACGGTGTAGAAGCAGACGACACTTTATGCTTTGATAAAGTTGTAAGGATATTTCCCTATTTCCTCAAAGAACTGTCTCTAACTGATTTGCTTTGAATTCTTTTTCAATTTTTCCCTGATATATCGGACAAAAAAGCAGACGGGGATTTGTGTTATTCGCTGATTGCCAGAGGTCTACCAAATTTGCAGGTGACTTACCCAGATGGGGCAGTAGTAATTATAAATATTAACTTCAAAGTAACTTTCAATTTACGGCACCGATGGTGTCAATAATGGCACCAGACACAGGTACATGTACTAAGGAACAATAGTGTTGTTTAGTAGTCCTTGACATAAAAATGCCACGACAGGCAGACATCTACATGTAGCTAATTAATCGCCGTACGCTAATTCTACTGTTATGCGTCGCCAGGTTCGATGATCCTTCTATTCAGCAGCTCAGGGCGTCTACCTTGCTTTACTCAAGGTTACGAGTTTCGCTTTCGAGCACGCAAGAGGCTGTTGCTGTACATGTAGCAATAAAAAACAAATATAAACCTTTTCCAAGATTGTCAAGACATGTATGTAGAAGTTACATGTACCGTTGTATCAGGTCCTTGACCTTTTCCTATAGGTTTGACGCAAGATTTAAGCATTTCTAGCAGGCTAAACCGACTTCGCTAGTGAGCGTCAACAGACTTTTACCCGGCCCCGGTTCGCCAGCGTGTTAATTATAGTATAGTCAGCATGGTCAACAAATTTGCAATTTGTAAAATAATTCTAGGTTAGTTTAAAATATCGCGTTCACATTTTGCGGTAGTGAACAAACAAATCATGTGACAATATTTGCTGTAGAGAATTTTATTGCTATAAAAATAAAGCATTCATAATTTTATTTAATTTAAAAATTTTTTTGCAGTTTTAATCAATAAAGTTAGATTTCACATAATACTTTTGAATTTACAGCTTTCGAATAAAATCAAATCCTAATCTCGAGTCTCTCGACGCATTGAGGCTTTTCATTTTACCAATTCCAGAATCAGAATCGGTTCGGATCTTCCAAGAAAAACAGCAGTATAACTATTTAATTCTGTTGAATGTTTGACTGCCTCAACAACCTCACTTAGCACAATTTTTCACTCTCTTTTTTTGCGATTGTCATTCAATAATAAAAACTTTATAGCACGTATCTCCCTCTAGTTATGGAGACAAAAAGTTATACTTCACAAATTGGTTCTGGTTCTGGAACCAGAACGAGCAATATCAAAAGGCCCATTGACGACGAAAAATATGTTTCTATGTCATCATTACTCATCAATCATCAGATTTAGATCACAGGGACAGGTCTACTAAAGGTCGAGGCTACATGAATCCAGAACTGTCTTTTGCTGATGCTAATATGTCTAAATTGTTTTGTCTATAATTTGATTTCATACATTTTACTAATCTAAAGTAGACTTCATGAAGTATATTAGGTGAATTCACCTAATATACTTTTTAGACAATTGTCAAGTTTCATTCATTAAATTATTTTGACTCCAGGAAATTAATCTATGAACCATTTTAAGTAACAATAACTACTTTTAAAAGACTTAAGCCTGAGTAAGCACTATTTCTATGTTTCAATTAAAACTATTGTATTTGATAGGGCCTACCAACATTAACAAGCTGCAGTAGGCCTGGCATTCCTTCCATTTACGATCATTTTTCCACCCACATTTCGGTTCACGATCCCCATGTAATTTTTCATATAAATGATCATAGCTTGCTTGAAAGAAACAAAAATTGTTAAACTGAGCTTATTCGTTACATTAAAAAAAACTGAACGGAATAGCCGACAAATGGTTTCTTTCATGGCATGGCGATGACGAGGATCCTATATATCCACTTCGGTTTACAATCATTTAAACGGAAGCAATACATGTAAATGATCGTGAACCGAAGCTAGCGTATGTGTGTAAGGGGGTTTTGGTGTTTTACAAGCTCTATCTAAAATCGATCACTATCTCAATACATGGCTAGCTTTGGTTCACGATCATTTACATGTATTTCTTCCATTTAAATGATTGTGAACCAAAGCTAAGGGGGGTGTCGAAGACATATGTAGTCATATATTTATTTGTTGGCTTGTTGGCAATTGAAATGTCATCTTGAGTTAACGTGCGCTCCCAAGTAACTTGATGCTTTTTTATTCTCTGCACGCTGCCACCCCCCTCAGCTTCAGTTTACGATCATTTAGATGTAAGCAATATGTGTAAATGATCGTGAACTGAAGCTAGCCATGTATTGAGATAGTGATCAATTTCAGATAGAGCTTGTAAAACACCAAAACCCCCTTACACACATACGCTAGCTTCGGTTCACGATCATTTGCATGTATCTCTTCCATTTAAATGATTGTAAACCAAAGTGGATATATAGGATCATCTTTGGATTCTTGGAACTGTGAAATGGATCACTATAACCCCTTTACCTTCTTTTTTCATTTGAACATGCAGCTAGTGTTATGATAGATAAATAAAAAGGATTGGAGTGCTTGTCTACTGATTTTTTTGCATTTTGATGAAATAGACAACAATTTTGTATCTTCCCTATCTCTCCAATGGGGATCGTCACTAATTTCAATGATCGTAAACCGAAGGAATGCCGTAGGCCTAGTCTATGCCCAAATATTGCTAAAATGTTAACAAGTCAGCAAATCTTAACAGAACAAGTTGTCAGATGTTCAACAAAAAAGCATTATATGCTATAATAGGGACTCCAATATAGAATAGGGGCCTATTCCTAAATGGCTTCACTGGGTACAGTTGATACTATATAAATTCTTCTTATCTAAGTTATATTTTAAATAGGGCTTATGAAGTCCTATCCTATGCATGGCATGCAGCTTAGTGTTGCAAATAGCTTAGCATATTTTTATAAATGTCTAACATATATTTACTAGATTTTTTGCTAGAGGCAAAGTGCATAATGGCACCTTATATTCAATTTAAAGGGACAATTTTAAGGCTTATTGTGCAATTTCTCTTTTTTAAGGTAGGCCTAGTATAAATAAGGCTTAAAAAGATAAATAGATTAGAATACATCTAAATTGCAACCACTTTTTTCAATTTCAAAGTGTGGTTTAAAATTTCGGGGTATATTTATTTATTCTATGCATAATAAACTAAGCTTGGGTATAACCTAGGGATTTACTTGGCCATTTCTATTGGCAACATACATATGTAAATTGCTATTGGATAGAATAGTAGGGCAATCTTCAAGTTTTGTTTGTTTAATTATTTCCGGAATTATTTCGCCCTCTATTCAAGGGTAGTGGGGGGTGGGTGTTGGAATTAAACGAACAAAACTTGAAGATAACCAATAGTAGACATGTGACTATTCTTAGCCAATAGCAACTTCCAACTTAAAAGTATATGTTGCTAAAAGAAATGGCAAAGTAATTCCTAAGGTTGCAAATGTATATTAAAAGGTAACAATCCACTTTGGTAATAGCCACTCTGGTAATAAATGATGACCAATTTGGTAACAGCCATTTTGGTAATAGCCACTTTGGTAACAAGTGGAAATAACAGTATGTATTGATCAATATGCTCAAAAGTATTTGCAGACAAACTTTAAAGAAAGATAAAAATAATTGAGATATGTTTTTGTACCATTCAAGATTTGGATTAATGCAGAAAACTATGTATATTTTTAATCAACATGTATTTTAACTTTAATTTCCAGGTGCACCAGATGCATGCAAGCTGGGACATCCTATTGACCAAATATTTTGTATGGTCTACATTAGAATCTCTAAGTTAGCACCTTGATATTATAGAATCTACTTTTTTCTTCATTAATTACTTGGGCCCTACTTCAAATTTTCAATTCTCACTGCATAATGTTCTCATGAAAACTAACGTACATTTTTAAATAAATTCCAATTCAGTTTAACAAGAAAATTAGGCCATACTTGGGAATTTAATATTTGAAATATTTATTATTAAACCAGTAGTTCTTAAAGTTTCTACTATTTAGATATAGTGTTGGTAGTTGTAAATCTTCTTTGTTACCAAAGTGGATGTTACCGAAGTGGATTGTATTCTATAAAAAACCTAGATATTTAGTATTTACCCTTAGCTATATAGGTAGACCCTTAGAGCAATTAACAAAGCTTGCTAAATATGTATATGGAAAAAGTATGTTTTATAGAGTAGAAAGGGTGTACTTTGGAAAAGGGAAAAAAGTTTTTAACCAGGCTAGAATAATATGTCTTTCCTTCTCATACATGCCCAACACCTCTCCAACCCATCCAAACTAGACAGGTGAAATGGCCACCAGCCAAGGTAAGTTGCAAAATTGAAAATGTGAAAAAGGAAAAATTGGAGGAAGAAAGAAAGGAGAGGAAGAGAAAAGGAAAAGAAAGAAAGGAGAAAAGAGAGGGGAAAGAGGAGAGAGAAAGAGAAGGAGAAGAAAAGAGAAAAAGGCAAGAAAGTCATATACAAAGTGAAGATTAAGTTGCAATCAAGGGAACTAAGTCGCAATCAGGGGAACTAAGTTGCAATTGGGAGGAACTAAGTCGCAATCAAGAGGAACTAAGTTGCAATTAGGAGGAACTAAGTCGCAATCAAGAGGAACTAAGTCGCAATCAAGAGGAACTAAGTCGCAATCAAGAGGAACTAAGTTGCAATTGGGAGGAACTATGTCGCACTAAACAAGTGAAGTTTTGAGGTTGGGCATGTATGTTCCTTCTAGCCATTAGACATGCATATCCTACCAAGGGTAAATTAGCCAATAAGGGCTTAGCCTACACTAATAAGAAAGTTAAGTGATACACTTTTATCCAAACAATGTATGGAATACCTAAGGGACAAAGGGCTCATTATATAAAGCCATTGTAAGATAAGATCATTCTTAGCTCCTATCTCTACAGTGTAAAAGTTCCAATGTACAATCAAACTTATGCTACAACAGCTTTATAGTACGAACCCAAATTGCATGTTAAATTAAATACTATAAAATATATCTATGTTGTGTAGGGCTTGAATCTATTACTTGTATTTCTTTTTTGACATTAATAATTATCAATCTTAATATAAATCACTATCTAAATTATTGAGTCATATAATATATTTTAGATTTATATAGATAAAGTTATAATTCTTTAAATTAGTTTATCTTACATTTCCTTGGTTTAAACCTAGCATGAAATCTTTGTTATAAATGAGAGTTTTTAACAAAATTGCAACAATTTTTGTGTATTTTCTGAACTTGAATGAATTTGACAATCTTAAATTGAATTAGTTATATTGTTGTCTCTTAGTGCATCATAAATGTAGCACTTTTTTCTGTGCATCACAATGTCCTACAATGTTTTTGTGAATGCAAATATCATTGCATTCCGTAATGGTAGAGATTGAACAAATATTCAGAATTGAATTGAATCAACCAAATATTCAGTTCAAATTGGAATCAGAAAGCTGACTAATCTAAATATCAAATAGTTGCTTTGATGTGAAGCAAAGATTTGGAGCAAGTCAAGTGTTGAGTATTGGTGTTGTGGCTCATAAATGAAGGGAAGGAATTAGGGATAAATATGAATAGATTAACTATCACTTCGGCAACAACTAACCTCTCCAATATAATTTTCAGGGTGTAGCCCTCGCCAAGCTTAGGCGCCTGTTTGGCAGCCGTCAATGCAAACTGCTTCTAGTAGGACTAGACAATGCTGGCAAAACCACTGTACTCTACCAGCTAGTGCTGGGCGAAACTGTCCATATTGCTCCAACTATAGGATCCAATGTTGAAGAGTTGCAATGGCGTGGACTGAAATTTTTATTGTGGGATCTTG
The DNA here is from genome assembly GCA_002269645.1 of Macrostomum lignano. NCBI lineage: Eukaryota > Metazoa > Platyhelminthes > Macrostomidae > Macrostomum > Macrostomum lignano. The sequence continues at coordinate 335,555 of NIVC01000051.1, forward strand.
GTGGACAGAGTTCAGTGCGGTCTACCTGGGAGTCATATTACTCTGGCACAGATTTTGTCATACTGGTTGTTGATTCCTCAGACCGGAAGCGTCTTGAACTGATTAAATCCGAGCTGTACAGTATGCTGTCATCCGATCAGCTGCGCAAGGCATCCCTATTGGTTCTAGCTAATAAGCAGGATGTTGCTGACAGGTTAACTGCAGCCGAGATTAGTCGAGCACTAGACCTCACCTGTCTGCGCTGCAGGCCTTGGCATATTCAAGCTTGCTGCGCCTTGAGCGGAGAAGGTCTCACAGCGGCTATGGAATGGCTGGTTTGTCAGGCAAAGGTTTAACAAAATAAATAAACAATAAATAAATAAATTTTCCTTGTTAAAGGATTGTGTAAAATTTCGTACTTTGAAAAACAGGAATCTGGATTTTGAAATCCCAGGATCCCGATCCTCAAATCCTAAAATCCCGACCCTGAAATCCTAAATACCGATCCTGAAATCCTAAATACCGATCCCGAAATCCTAAATACCGATCCTGAAATCCTAAATACCGATCCCGAAATCCTAAATACCGATCCCGAAATCCTAAGATCCCGATCCTTAAATCCCTGGATCCCGATCCTGAAATCCTAAATACCGATCCTGAAATCCTAAATACCGATCCTGAAATCCTAAATACCGATCCCGAAATCCTAAATACCGATCCCGAAATCCTAAATACCGATCCTGAAATCCTAAGATCCCGATCCTTAAATCCCCGGATCCCGATCCTGAAATCCCCGGATCCCAATCCTAAAAATCCTAAGACCCCGATCCTGAAATCCTAAGATCCCAATCCTGAAATCCTAAGATCCCGATCCTGAAATCCCGGGATCACAATCCTAAAAATCCTAAGACCCCGATCCTGAAATCCTAAGATCCCAATCCTGAAATCCTAAGACCCCGATCCTGAAATCCTAAGATCCCAATCCTGAAATCCCCGGATCCCGATCCTGAAATCCCCGGATCCCAATCCTGAAATCCTGGGATCCCGATCCTGAAATCCCGCGATCCCAATCCTGAAATCCTGGGATCCCAGGATTCCTGTGTCTAAAGTCCGCGATCCTGAAATTCAAAGATCCCAATCCTGAAATCCCGGGGGATCCTGAAATCATACGAGCGTATTTTCAAATGAAATAAGTAGGACTAAAAATTTTCTTAACTAATCTAGTTCTTAACTAAGAACTAATCTACACTTCCCGACTGGATGCCTGCATAAATTTGAATATGGCTGCATAAATGGCACACATGCAGACCAGTTTAGCAGCAATAATTCTCAGGTGTGGGCAATTTAGCGAAATTTAAGCTTCGTATTTCTACTATCGAGTCTTTTAAGTACTTGCAGTTGCAATAGCAAATTTTGGTGATAGTATGGTATTGTATAATTAGAAATGATTTAGCACTCACAGTGGTGTAAATGGTATATATTCCCCATTTATTTTGTTGTCTGGCGGGCAAAGGCAAGAGGTGTCTCGTTTATTGACCGAGGCGAAGCCGAGGTCAATGATCGAGACACCTCTTGCTTTTGGCCCTAGACAGCTAAATGAGTGGGGAATATGATATGTATCCCCCGTTCGTTGTCTATGGTTGTTGTCTCGAATTTATCAGCCCGCGGGGCAGCGGGAAATAAATGATTTATTCACCTAGGGAAATAAATGAAAACATGCGTCACATAGACACTCGCCCGGGGCAAAAGGGGGATACATAAGCGTTTATAATTTTGCGACCATGACATTTTTTATTTAGCCTTCCCCAAATGCATTCTATGCTATCTTTGAACTTATTTTTGTCCGTTTTATTTTATCATTTATTTAGCGCCCCTAAGGTTAACACACAGGCCAAAGATGCTTCTATTTTTTATGACGTAATATATCGGTTATTATTTTACTAAACTATAAAATGCAATTGAAGCTTGCAAATGCCAATTAGTAAATGTAATTATAAGAATGCGCCGATTTTGGTGGCAGTTTGTCTTAATATCGTCTTAGATTGGTCTTCTTTATTTATTGAAACATTACCTCACTCGTTGCAGCTAGGGTGACCCCATTCTAGATAGAGCGACCACATTCGAGATAGAGTGACCCCATTGCAGCTGAATTGACTCCTTTCTAGATAGAATGACTTGATTGCGGCTGGAGTAAACTCCATTGCAGCTAGAGTGACCCCATTGCAGCTAGAGTGACCCCATTGAAGCTAGAGTGACCCCATTGCAGCTAGAGTGACCCCATTGAAGCTAGGGTGACCCCATTGCAGCTAGAGTGAACCCCATTGTAGCTAGAGTGACCCCATTGAAGCTAGAGTGAACCCCATTGCAGCTAGAGTGACCCCATTGAAGCTAGAGTGACCCCATTGCAGCTAGAGTGACCCCATTGCAGCTAGAGTGACCCCATTGCAGCTAGTGATCCCATTCTAGATAGAGTGACCCTATCCCGATGAAAACGGTACCTGGGACAAGAAGCGGCCCGGAGTCACTTGCGTCACCCCAGAGTCGTTCTAGACGCGTTGCAGATGACACAGGTTAAATAGGAAAGAAGTGATTCTAAACACATCTAAAGCGACGAGATGTCACGGTACAAGTCGCCAAAAAGTCGTCAAAGAGTCGTCTCAGAATCACTTTGAAGCGTTGTATTGTCTGCGACTCTGAAACGATTCTGGAGCCGAAGAGTCGTATTTGAGGCGTTCTAGAGTCGCATTAGAGTCGTTGAGTTGTGTTTGAAGCGCATTTGCGTCGCTTGATGAATCAGAGTCACATTTCCGGCGTTTTAGCGGCGTTCTGGAATCGCTAAAAAGTCGCAGAAGAAGCGCTTTAGCGTCACTGCAGAATCGTTAGTGCAGCACTTCTGATGCGCTCTGGACGCGTCACAGAGTCGTTACTACCGGCCTTAGACTGCTGGATCGTTACTTCTGGGCAAATAGAAAACGCATGCTTATCGACTCAGAAGTGATGCACTAATGATTTTAAAATGACGCTAAAACGCTTCTTCTGCGACTTTTTTGACGACTTGTACTCGTATATGTCCATTACTCTGCCGCGTTCAGTGGCTTGCCTATTTATGCCGCCGCGTCGTTTGCTGCTCCCCCCTTTAATGCTTCGTTGCACTGTTGCCGCCTCGCTGCTCGCCTCTTGGCCTGTCCATCCTCATGGTTTAGAGTCGTTAGAATCACTTCTTTCCTTTTTAACCTGTCATCCGAACGCGTCTGAAACGACTCTGAGGCGACGCAAGTGACTCCGGGACGCTTCTTGGCTTAGGTGCCGTTTTCATCGTGCAATAAACACTCAGTTTTAGCCTACTGAGTTAGCGGAAAGTTAAGTGCCAGCACAAAGATTCTTGGACGACTTTTTCGCGACTATTTTACGCTTCTACAACTCACGTGACGCGCTTGTGATGCAACAGTCACCTCTCCATCGCATTTGACGCTTTTGAGTCGTTAAAAAGTCACAGGAGTCGCCCCAGACGCGCTAGAGTCTAGAGAGTTGTTTGCAACGACTTTTTAGCGACTTTTGTCACGGTCTCGTTTTCAACGGGTATTCTAGATAGAGTGACTGTTGCAGCTGAAGTGACCCCATTGCAGCAGAGTGACTATTGCAGCTGATGTGACCTCATTGCAGCAGAGTGACCCCATTCTAGATAGAGTGACCCAATTCTTGATAGAGTGACTATTGCAGCTGAAGTGACCCCATTGCAGCTGATGTGACCCCATTGCAGCAGTGACCCCATTCTAGATAGAGTGACCCAATTCTAGATAGAGTGACTGTTGCAGCTGAAGTGACCCCATTGCAGCAGAGTGACTATTGCAGCTGATGTGACCCCATTGCAGCAGAGTGATCCCATTCTAGATAGAGTGACCCAATTCTTGATAGAGTGACTGTTGCAGCTGATGTGACCCCATTGCAGCAGTGACCCCATTCTAGATAGAGTGACCCAATTCTAGATAGAGTGACTGTTGCAGCTGAAGTGACCCCATTGCAGCAGAGTGACTATTGCAGCTGATGTGACCCCATTGCAGCAGAGTGACCCCATTCTAGATAGAGTGACCCAATTCTAGATAGAGTGACCCAATTCTAGATAGAGTGACTGTTGCAGCTGAAGTGACCCCATTGCAGCAGAGTGACTATTGCAGCTGATGTGACCCCATTGCAGCAGAGTGACCCCATTCTAGATAGAGTGACCCAATTCTAGATAGAGTGACCCAATTCTAGATAGAGTGACTGTTGCAGCTGAAGTGACCCCATTGCAGCAGAGTGACTATTGCAGCTGATGTGACCCCATTGCAGCAGAGTGACCCCATTGCAGCAGAGTGACCCCATTCTAGATAGAGTGACCCAATTCTTGATAGAGTGACTGTTGCAGCTGAAGTGACCCCATTGCAGCTGATGTGACCCCATTGCAGCAGTGACCCCATTCTAGATATAGTGACCCAATTCTAGATAGAGTGACTGTTGCAGCTGAAGTGACCCCATTGCAGCAGAGTGACTATTGCAGCTGATGTGACCCCATTGCAGCAGAGTGACCCCATTCTAGATAGAGTGACCCAATTCTAGATAGAGTGACCCAATTCTAGATAGAGTGACCCAATTCTAGATAGAGTGACCCAATTCTAGATAGAGTGACTGTTGCAGCTGAAGTGACCCCATTGCAGCAGAGTGACTATTGCAGCTGATGTGACCCCATTGCAGCAGAGTGACCCCATTCTAGATAGAGTGACCCAATTCTTGATAGAGTGACTGTTGCAGCTGAAGTGACCCCATTGCAGCAGAGTGACTATTGCAGCTGATGTGACCCCATTGCAGCAGAGTGACCCCATTCTAGATAGAGTGACCCAATTCTAGATAGAGGGACTGTTGCAGCTGAAGTGACCCCTTGTAGACAGAGTGACTATTGCAGCTGATGTGACCCCATTGCAGCAGAGTGACTATTGCAGCTGATGTGACCCCATTGCAGCAGAGTGACCCCATTCTAGATAGAGTGACCCAATTCTAGATAGAGTGAACTGTTGCAGCTGAAGTGACCCCATTGTAAACAGAGTGACTATTGCAGCTGAAGTGACCCCATTGCAGCAGAGTGACTATTGCAGCTGATGTGACCCCATTGCAGCAGAGTGACCCCATTCTAGATAGAGTGACCCCATTGTAGAAAAAGTGACCCCATTCTAGATAGAGTGACCTAATTGCAGCTGGAATGACCCCATTGTAGGAAGAGTGACCCCATTGCAGCTAGAGTGAACCCCATTACAGCATATGTGAACCCATTACAGCATATGTGAACCCATTACAGCTAGAGTGACCCATTACAGCTAGAGTGAACCCCATTCTAGATAGAGTGACCCTATTGCGGCTGGAGTGACCCCATTGTAAATAGAACCCAATAATGAATGCTATAAATGCAATGAAAACAGTCTGCCCACCTGCATTTCCAGTTCGCCTGCAGAGCAGAACCCTGAGATTACGTAACCCTCACTTCAGTCCCAGGCATGAAGCGAGCCAACCCACAGTTCGCAACTCCTTCTCTGGGTTCATCCGAGGTCAGCACTGACCCCTGCCTGCTAGATCGAAAGCGTCTGAGGCCCACCGCTGCGGCCTCTGCAGCTCCAAACAGATTAAAGTCTATGACTAAACAGTTGAGCAGTAGTAGTCTCGTAATTCGCAAGGATGCTGCACTGCAGCGGAAGCAGCTGCATCCTATGCAGCAAGTTGAACCGCCCTATCTACCCACGTCTAGCACTGGCCGCGGCCGAGCTGACAATTCTCAAGTCCGCGTACAATTGCTGCCTGTTCAGGCTGAGAATATTCGACTCCAATCAATGGCCACTTCTCGCTTTCGAACTCATATCTGGCGTCACGGTCCATCGCAGGCTATGTCGCGATCACAGTCTACCGCCTGTCTAGTTCGGTCCCGGTCTCCGTCCCAGCCGCATCCCTCTCGACCTCACTTGTCCCTATCCCATGCTGTGCGGTCGCAGTCCCCGCCAGTGACTAGATCCCAATCTCCATCAGTGACTAGATCCCAATCTCCATCAGTGACTAGATCCCAATCTCCATCAGTGACTGGATCCCAATCTCCATCAGTGACTAGATCCCAGTCTCCGTCAGTGACTGGATCCCAATCTCCGTCAGTGACTAGATCCCAATCTCCGTCAGTGACTAGATCCCAATCTCCATCAGTGACTAGATCCCAGTCTCCGTCAGTGACTGGATCCCAATCTCTGTTAGTGACTGGATCCCAATCTCCATCAGTGACTAGATCCCAATCTCCGTCAGTGACTGGATCCCAATCTCCGTCAGTGACTAGATCCCAATCTCCGTCAGTGACTAGATCCCAATCTCCGTCAGTGACTAGATCCCAATCTCCGTCAGTGACTAGATCCCAATCTCCATCAGTGACTAGATCCCAATCTCCATCAGTGACTAGATCCCAATCTCCGTCAGTGACTGGATCCCAATCTCCGTCAGTTACTAGATCCCAATCTCCGTCACTGCTTAGATCCGGGCCCCAGTCCCGGGTAAGGGCAAGATCTCAATCGCCGTCCCGGCCGCCCCGGTCGCTATTCAAGTGCCGACGACACTCGCCGTCGCGGTCCCAGACGGGCCAGTCGCGGCCGACGCGTCGGGTTCGCTTCGCCGATCAGATTCGCGCGTTTCTATTCGAACGCGCCCTCGGCTTCTCCTGCGTCCCCAGTCGCGGTAGCGTCGGCCTTGGCATGCAGTTGAACCATTGCGCCGTTGAGTCGCTGGCTCCGCATGATCGGCCAGTCGATGATAATAACAGTAGTAGCAGCACCGGCTATTCGGCAGCGTTCGGTTTCCGTTTAGCCGAAGACGGCCAAGCTCTGTCGCCGTTGCCAGTTAGATCGCGTCGCCAACTGCTGCGAGAGTCCGGCGTCCGACGTGCGGACTCGGCGGAGGAGCGGGCGGAGTGCCGGTTAATAAGGGCTAGCCGGGAGCGCTGCGGCTGCGACTGTCCAGACGGTTGCATTCTGGGCGTTTGTCCGTGCGCCGGAGACGAGATTCCTTGTCAGGTAAGCGAGGCCTATGGCGGTACATCTGTAGTCCCGGGTGACACCTTACTGGCCAACAATTTTCTCTTAGCTTTTGGTAAACAAACTGAAAATAAAACCGGGAAGAAGCACTGCAACGATGTGGTATCGGTTAAAAAATTCTTAAATAAGCCAAGCCAAGTCCTTAGGTGGCAGAGGTAGCTCAGCGTTAAACTGAGCTAGGCGGCAGTGCCCAAAGCTACTGGCAAAATGACTTGCTCACCAAACGAGTCCATTCTCATTCAAATTCTTTCAAGGTTGACCGCGCCGGGTTTCCGTGCGCCTGCGCCCGGCCCGAGGCCTGCGCCAATCCGGCTGGCCGGCTTGAGTTCAACCCGTCGCGAGTTCGAGCTCACTATGTGCACACCGCCCACCGGCTCAGTCTGGAGTCTGAGCAGCAACAGGCAGACCTGTTCACACCAGACGGTTCGTGTTCGGTGTGCGCCGATGTTGACAACGTCCAAGATCAGTGTTCTACAATGCCATTGACTGGCGCACCTCTTCTGACTGCTGCTAACGACATGCCAACAGCTACCTGAGTAAATGTGATCACTTTAACAATAAAATACTTTAGGAATCACCAAATCCACGGTGGTTAGGCCTAGACCCCTGATACCTGGGTAATTTTTCTCCAAACATTCTGGGCCTTAGCCTAACCGCGACTCAATGCATGTATGATAATATGTAATTTTGTCGTGTACAATGTTGTGCTCCATTTTTAGGGACGTGTTTTCTTTATTCTTTATTGTTGTTTTAACTCTCTATATCGAAACTTTATTTGATTCTTTCCTTTATTATCTCCGATAAATGTTGTTGACTTCATTTTTTGTAAAAAAATCTGTTGATTTGACTGCTCACCTGGCAACTCGGATTGGCTTGCTAAGCTTGTACGCTTTTGAAACGCTTTTGTATGTTAATGCATCGCTGCAGTTTGGTAATTTTATTATTTTACAAAATAAACCATTGAATCAACTTGTTTATCAGTCTAGTTGTTGTGAATTAAATTTCTAGCAGTACTTGCCTACTTCTTCCCTTTTTTCACTTCCAAAACAACTTCTAAATGTGACTTCTGGAGGGAAGGGGTTCGATTACAGCTGCGTCTATACAGTGTCTAGTTAAGGACTATGGAATGAATTATCTTGTGGAAACCTATCTGATTGCATGCACAGTTAATACAGTCATCCTACTCAGGGGCGTTTACGTACCTGTATAAACGCTTGCTTGAAAGTAACGAAGTTACAAAAGTTAGGAAAATTGTGAGAATTACTGTACAAAAAATACCTCATACGGTCGTATAACTAACAGTTTATATCTCTCTGTGCTACATGTAGGTTGTAACCCCTGAGTTAAGGGGGCCGTAGCGCAGCGATAGCGCAGCTGCTCTGGTGTGCCAGCGACCCAGGCTCGATTCCAAGTGCAGTCACATTAATTTGGGGCTGAATTGGAATCTCGGCTTGGCTCTGCTCGTGCAATTAACGGCCTTGAGAGCCAACCCCCCAAGGCGCAGTGAAGTGTACATGCCTAACGATAATATAAAGTTAGGGCCGCTGTACACTCCTGTGTGAGTGTGTGCCTGCGTACGTATCCGCGCGCTTGTATGCCTGCTCAGGGAGTCGGCGGAATGGGCAGTAATGCCTCCCGCCGGTTGTGTTCCTATGTCGCTTAAAGTGCTCCAGGGTGCACACAACCCCCCTGCCTCTAATAAAAAAATAACCCCTGAGTTAGGGCGTTGACAGCAATTTCGTCTACCTTATCAATCTGGTTCCTGACGTTCGCGAGACTGCGTCTTCTTTCGTCTGGGCTGTTTCTGCGATCTCAGTCCTGGAGTTCGAGGCGCCAACTGACTGTCAGAAGCTAGGTGGCATTGGACCAGAGGGAGGTTAAGACCAGCGATGATCAGTGATTGCGATGAGCGATGAGCGAGTCACCGACTTAGCACTGTACCACCGTGCCGGTCTGGTCCGCTCAAACGACCTGTCACCTGACTGCATCATCCGTACCGACTCGTACTGCCCAAAGCCGGTGCTGCTGCTGGCACTGCAGGCAACCTACCGGTGAGTACAGGCACGCACTTTGGCAATCCGTCGACTGCTTGGATTCGGTCGGCAGCGCGGCCTATGCTCGCGACCACGCGCACTGTGATGCTGCTCTGTTTTATTAGAGTTAGACTTTAACTGAGTGCGTAGCTATCTATATACGCGTCTTTTTTGCTACTCAGTACCTGCAGGAAATAGTATGTCAATCGTTTGTCTAGTGAGGTTGACGCTAGCTTTAGTCTTAAAACATGCATACATCCTATCTAATGTGCTACGAACGTAAATGCGGTTTCATATCTACCGGTATATGTACAATCCCGTGCCTAGCGGCTTTATTAGAACTCGTAGGTAAGCTAAGTGCCAAGGTCAGGCAGAAGACGACTACGTTGCGAGTCTAATTGCGATAAGTTCTTTAACTCGATCGGAGCCATAGAAAGTGTAGATGCTATATTGCTTTCTATATTGCTTCTCTTGCTCTTCGATTTTAATTATCTATGGCTGAAAAGTCAAGTGAACAATTGACAGGAAAGATTAAAAGAACAAGCGAGGGAAGAAATATTCTGACTGATACATCTTGTTTGCTTGGCCCGTGACTTTTGTCAGACGAATACTAAACTTTCTGGGCCAGTTGTCAACTTTCAGCACAATGTCGGACGGCTCAGAGAAGGGCAAAGGCAAAGGCGCCGGAAAGAAGAAGGCCGGAGGAACCGAGGGTAAGGAAGTAATTTCTGGTAGTTTCTGGTTGAATTTTATTCGGCGTAAAATTCTCTGTAAGAGTCCAAACGAGATGGTCAGTGGTATAATCACTCATGATATTCACGAGTATTCGGATGCCATAGCTCGGTCATTGAAGGGGTCGCTACTTGTCAGGCTAAATAGTGTATCATTTCGACTCGAAGTTCACTTAAAGTACATCATGCGTAGTGTCAACTCTGCTTATTGCAATTCCACACCAGGCCTGGGCCGTTCGTCTATGCAGAAGAACGGCGATGGTACCCTGGTCATGCCCAGATTCTACGATCTGCTTCCAACTGCCAATCTGCGCAAAGAGATGAACAACTACTTGGATTTGGACGTGCTGTTTATGAAGCTAAAGTACAATCAATTTTATAACCGAGCTACAGACAACGCCGTGAAGACAGGCAAATCTAAGCCAGAGAATGTCGGATTCGAGGGCAGGCCGTGAGTGCAACAGCTTGCATTCAATTGGTCCTGCATTATATTTAATCCCGTCTTAGCATAATCAAAGCTGTGCGGGTACATACTCTTTATACCCTGTAGTTTTTGCCAATATTACCCTGTTGAACTGCTTTTTCGTGTTTTAAACCAAGTAGTTGGTAAAATTCTTTGATTCTCGACAACCCTAAAGAAAAATCTAAAAGACTCTAGAAATAAAACTTTTCCTCCTCAAGGTTGAGGACAATTTACAAGTACATGAAACTAATGCATGTCGACTCTGGATCAGCATAGTTCCCGGTAGTTCCCAGTAAGCCAGTTAAACAGACATACGAGACGCTGATCTCAAATTCGTATACGAAATCCGACAGACTGACCATCGTTTGGGACGATGATACGCGCGAGGACAACAAGTTGAACGGCTACCGAATCATCGCTCTGCTCATGGCGGTGCGCTACTGCCTAGTGCAGCACATGGCCTGCGAGGAATGCGAAGGTCCGGCCTTTGTGTTCACCGATTTGCACGGTCAGCACTCAGATCAGCTGCGCTGGTTTTTCCTGTTCGGCGGACCCGAGCAGCAGAATGTCTACAATTACGTCATCTGCGGCGACTCCGTCGATCGTGGACCGCGCCAGATGGAGACCACACTGCTGCTGCTGTACTACAAGCTGCGCTATCCGACCCGAATGTTCTTTCTTAAAGGCAATCACGAAGATTTTGATATGCACGAGCACTACGGCTTTATGGACGAAGTGCGCAATCGGTGAGTATAGCTCTTGTACTGCTTGTTCTTATTATTCTACAAGTAAATCCAAATGTTCTCTGACGCTTTCCCAAGCACTCTAGACTCTAATTGTAACTCTAGGGTGTCCGTGCTCTATACATGTACACCTAACGTAAGGATATTTGTTACCCAAACCATTTGGATAATCAATTCATCTTGTCGTCGGTTAATACGAGTAATTTTCAATAAAATGTAAACAACTTGGCATTAGACGCTTCTGACACATCTACATGTATTTTAAATTTTAGCTGCTCCGAAAACGCCGGCAACAATGCCGCCCTCTACGACCTGTCATTCAACAACATGTACTACATGTTTGTGCACGTATTCGACTACCTGCCGTCCGTGTGCATCTTAGACAGAAAAATCTACTGCGTACACGGCGGCATCTCGCCGATACTTACCATGTGTCACACGTGCCGCGCCGGCACCGGCAAAAGTCGAATTGTTGACATCTGCGAGATACCGGATCACATGTCGTCTAGTCAGACTGTCGACTACCTGATTGACCTAATTAATACCAGGGTGAAGAATCCTAGCGAAATTGGCGACGCTTACGTCAAAGACAAGGGTGAGATGCTGCCTGAGATGACTTGAGAAAGAAAAGAGCATTACGTATTATGAACCTATAATCAATATTTAATTCAAACAGAGGTGCTTCGTGACGTCATCAGTACAAAGACCTTCGAAACGTACGGCTTCTTATTGTCTGACCTTCTGTGGTCGGATCCGTCGGTGGTAAAAGGCACGACCGGACCCAACGATCAGAAGTGGCATCAGAGCAAAGGCTGGATATTTAACAACGATCGAAAGATCTCCTACATTTTTGGTACCAACGTTATTGAGAAGTTTCTGAACTCTTGGCAGTTAAACTTGATTATTCGCGGTGAGTGGTTATTGGAATGTGCGAACATCACTAACGACCAGTTACTTTCCAACACACGTACAACACTGTCTTTTCCGAATGGTCCCAAAACGAGAGTTAGTGTATCGTACCAAAGACCTAAATGTTATAATCTTTTATTAGCAATCAGAATGAACAGCATTTCTTATGTGTTTCACATAAACTGCGTTTAATCTACATTGAACCTCAAAAAATGTGACAGGTCACGATGTGCGCATGACTGGCTACGAATGGCACTATAAGAAGAACCTGATCACGGCATTCTCGGCCCCAGGCTACACTGGCAAGTCCAACAAAGGCTGCGTTGCTATGGTCTCGGTGAAACGCGACGACGATACCAAGCGCAAGGTTCGTGTCGATCCCATTGTGCTGGACAAGATCACTCGCGTCAATAATTAACATTGGACGATATAAATCTACCTTTTTATGGAGGAAAACAGCATGACAGACAATGCTGACGAGGAAAATGTTCTGACACAACCTGCGCATGGTTTCCAAAGGCCAGAAAATGCTTAAAATTGGCTTTTGGCTTTTATTTTAACAGAGGAAATATACGATTTTCTTTCAAAGTTTTTCTCTGCAGTCAATATACTATGCACTGTCGACTATAATATTTGCCGCATTTTCATCATACGTGGTTTTTTTATATTCCATAAATTGATGAACGAATCACATACAGTGCTTTTTGGCCATTCATAGTGTCTGACCTACCACTTCATTCAATGGGCGTAGCCGAGGTCAACCAATAGACTGACAAAAATATGGCGCCTGTTCACAACAGGTGCGACGCCCCCTGTTGCCAATTTTTGTAGTTCCTTAACAAATTACTCGTACTTTAGTTTTGGCGCCCCTTGGTGCTGGCGCCCCTTGGTGCTGGCGCCCCTTGGTGCTGGCGCCCCTTGGTGCTGGCGCCCCTTGGTGCTGGCGCCCCTTGGTGCTGGCGCCCCTTGGTGCTGGCGCCCCTTGGTGCTGGCGCCCCTTGGTGCTGGCGCCCCTTGGTGCTGGCGCCCCTTGGTGCTGGCGCCCCTTGGTGCTGGCGCCCCTTGGTGCTGGCGCCCCTTGGTGCTGGCGCCCCTTGGTGCTGGCGCCCCTTGGTGCTGGCGCCCCTTGGTGCTGGCGCCCCTTGGTGCTGGCGCCCCTTGGTGCTGGCGCCCCTTGGTGCTGGCGCCCCTTGGTGCTGGCGCCCCTTGGTGCTGGCGCCCCTTGGTGCTGGCGCTAGCGAATTCAGGCAATTCGTGCTAACAATTTGCCCATGCCAGCGTACATACGTATGCACATTTTATAACTTGACGCTTTACCACAACACTCATTTATTCATTTTGTCAAAGAAATTTAATACAGACAACAAATGCAACTTCAGGTCAGTGGCTCTTCGTGGAGCGAGAAGGGTAAAGAGGCTTGGGCGAGCAAAAAAACAAACAGAACTCAAACTGTCGGTCGGCAGTGGCACTCGAGGTGCTGCTACTGCAGTGTTGTTGGCTTTTCATGCCCTCAGTCTAAAGGAACGTTCGAGGGATCGGGGTGAAGTGTACAGTTATAAAAGTCTACTGATACGAGGGAGAACATAGGGGTTGGAAGGCTGGGTTTAAGCAAGGGCTGGAAGGATAGGGAGCTCTAGAGAGAGTATCTGGAGTGGCAGTCTGTTTTTTCATTACTTCAGGCTAAGGGTGTTCGGGGTTCGGAGTCGGGTCGGGTTTCGGGTCGGGTTTTCGGGGTTGTCGGGTTCAAAGGAAAAATTTTGCGCTAACAATGACAACTTAAACCCAAGTTGGTAAACATTTGGATAAGTGGATGTTAAAGTCAATGCTAAGATCTTAAGAATGAGGAGTCAAATTATAGGGAGGGGAGGAGTGAAGACTTTGCTTGCTGATTGATGACTAGAAATAGGAGTTAAGGAGCTAGGACTGCAAATGAGAACGAGAAGTAGACTACTAGAGTACTAGAGGTACCTCAGGACGTTTAACTCCCTTCAGTCGTCACTCTTGGAAAAAAGATCATCACGGAAAGCCTGAGATAAAGCGTTCTCCTTTCAGGGAAAGTTCGGGGTCAGGTCGGGTCGGATTTCGGTCCGGGTCAGGTTTCGGGTTCGGGGTCAGTGTTTCGGGTTCGGGGTTTACATTGATTATAATTCTTTTTTATGGAAACGTTATAATGCAAAAATGCGATCTTTTCCTTAAATTAGGAAATTCTATAGTTCAGCAAAATGCCGCTGAAGTAAAGAGATCCAGATTTCTAGCTTGAGGCGTCCATGGCCACTGCGGGCGGACCACGCGGCCTCGCTGTCCATGCCTGCACAACCAACCAATACCAAACCCCGGAATGTTTTGCCTTTCTCTCCTTACCCGCGTACAATCCACTAATGTACATTAAATGTTCCAAACAGTTGATGCAGCCCCTCTTCTTCGCGTGGGTTGAGAGTGAATTGGAAAAGAGCGCTTGGAAGGATACTTAGTGTACAGTTCAGAATGAGAAGAGGGCAAGAGCGGTTTTGCAACTGCCATTCCACCTAAATACGGTTTGATCTGATCGTGCGGGCAACTAGACGACCAGCTAGCGGCACTAAGTCAGCGACAAAGCTCATTCAGCAAATTATTTTAATATTTTGTCGTTTTTAATTCTGTGTACAATCGACGCAGTTTAGTATCGTGGACTTCTTGGAGTTTCTAAAATTTCTAAATGGTTCGAATAATGCGTCGCATTATGTACTACGCTCGGCTTGGAAGATCACACTACCGGCTAATGTGGACGCTAATTATATGCGTGCCGATAGTGTACGTGTTTCTGGAGCTACTCCGGCAGCCGAATCTCATCAAGAAGCGCTTTCATCCGTTGCAAATCAAACAGGACGTTGTGCTCTCTGGGGCCAAGGAGGATACTGAAAGTCTCTGCATTCTGCCGCCCCTTCAACAGCAGTTAATATCGGCGAGACCGTTGTACACACTGAACTGCACTGCTGCCGAGCCTAACTGGGTCACGTCCGAGGGCGGCACTTTTCGGATTACGGACGCTACACGCAGCGCATATCCTGACGTCAAGTGCGCCATGGTGCCCGTATTGCGTGACGACGATTTCTCCGTCTACTACGGTGAAGCTGTCGATGATATATCGACGAATAGGCAACTAATCAACGACTTCTTTGTTGCTAACTGCGCCAGTGAGCAAAGATCGAAGCAGTACCAACTGTTGCACGCGGGTATAGCGCCAAAGCTATCTAAGGAGGCGCCGTACATCAAACAGAACCAAAAGCCGTTAAGCATAATTCTTTTCGGCCTGGATTCAGTATCGCGAGAAGCCTGGAAGCGCTACCTGCCAAAGTCGTACGGCTACTTTATTAACGACATTGGCGGCGTCGTGTTCGAAAAATTCAACATCCTAGGTGACGGCACGACGCCAAATCTGCTGCCAATGCTGACTGGCCATCTGGAGAGCGAACTGTACGAATCGCGTCGGGGTTTTAACAATTCGAAACCCGTCGACGATTATCCGTGGATCTGGCGCGACCTGGCGGCTAAGAACTACACAACCCAGTTTGGCGAGGACGGTTCTAAATACGGCACTTTCCAGTACCGACTGCTGGGCTTTAAGAAGCAGCCTACTGATCACTATATGCGACCATTCTATCTGAAGCTTGATGAACTCTATCCGCACCGGAAGTACGGCTGCCTGGGCTCTAAGCCGCTTCATCAAGTGAAAATCGATTGGCAGAAGGACTTCCTGGACGTGTATCGGAACCGCAAGAAGTTTACCTTTGTGTTTCACTCCGAGTTGAGCCACGAAGACAACTATTACCTAAGCCCGATGGACGCCGATCTATTGGCTTATCTGCGCTATCTGAAAGAATCTAAACACCTGGATGATTCCATACTGATACTTATGTCCGACCATGGCCACCGTTATGCCAAGACGCGATCAACGCTTCAAGGAAAATATGAAGAGCGCCTGCCCTTTCTAGGCATAGCCTTACCCAAGCGTCTGAAAGACGCTCATCCTATAGAGACCAAACAGCTAATAAAAAATCAAAATCGCCTGATTACACCGCTTGATTTGCACGCAACGATGCGGCATGCTGCCGAATTTTTTACGCCCCAGCCGCCGCCGCAGCATCAGGAGAACACAAAGACCACTAGTAAACGCGAGGCCGGCGTCAGCCTTTTTACGCCAATTTCAGAGAAGCGCAATTGCGCTCAAATAGGCATCGAAGCGCATTGGTGCGCTTGCCTTGCCTGGCAGTCGCTCAGTCCGTTGGGCACTAACGTCAAAACGATTGGTTATTACGTTGTAGCGCAGTTCAATGCGCAAACTGAGAAGCATCGAGATCAATGCGCCGAGTTGACCTTCTCCAAGCTGCTTGCCGTGGATGGATACGCACCATCGACTAAGATTCTCTCCTTCAAGGTAGGTAAAATTTTTAAGGAAGAAATCAGGATCGTATTACGCGTATAGCAGAGGGAAGAGATAGAATCAATTTAGGGCAGGAAGTGATGCTCTACTCTCGACTGCAGGCAAAAATCAACACCCGACACTATTTGTTACAGGCAAGCGCAGACGCGGACGGTAGAAATCCGGACTTCTCGGACACGATGTCGGCCGGCTATCGACTATATCGGCTCACAATTGAGACGCTGCCTAATCATGGCCACTACGAGGTGACGGTGCAAGAGGACATTGCTAGTCACCGACTGAGCATGGATATAAATAGTGTTAGTCGGGTGAACGCCTATCGTCAACAAGCCGCCTGTCTAGGTGATAAGTTGCCTCATCTAAGAGCGCTTTGCTATTGTCTGCATCAGAAATCGGAAGAGCAGAAAGCTGTAAAGTCGGGTTCCGGAGCTTCTATCAAGTAGAAGCTACCAACGAAGCTGGGCCAGGGGTCGGCAAACTCCGGCTCACGGGTCACCTGCGGGCGAAGCCTCTCTATCCGGCCCCCGGGTCCTTTGAAACTTTTTGTGTTTGTGTCTCTTCTCGGCTCTCTTACCTCCTCTCTCCCCTCATATTCTTTTCTATCTCTTCTTTCAATTCTCATCCTTATCTATATTCTTAGCTTCTCTCTCTTCTCTCATCCTCATATCTCATATCTCATATATCCTTTCTCATCTACTCTCTCTTTCCTCATCTCTCCTATATTACCTCTATATTACTCTCGTGGCATTAGCTAGGTTCTTTATCCGGCCCTGAAGGTAAAAAGTTTGCCGACCCCTGAGCTAGGCCCTTATTTGCATGCATATGTTTGATACACTCTCGCACTATCTCTAGCAACCGATCGCGTTTTGTAAATGGATTGTTAACAGCCACATGCTAGTAGATTTTTTTACTCTCTGAATTGTTGATTATGCTCTAAATACCATTTCATGTTTCGAGGTTTATTGGTAATCTATTGTATTTCTAAGGGGTCACACTGCTGCGATGTCTAGACACTGCATGTATTCTCTAGGAATGTGATTTAGTAGAATAATCTAATCACGAGAAATGTTGAACTTCATTGTCTGGGGGTTTCGTAACACCTAAATAGCTCGTACTTCATATCACCTAAAGGATATCTGCTTTCATAGCGCCTAAACTTCACCTGTGTTAAGATAGAGAAGGAAGTATAAAAGGTTCAATTTAGCAAACAAAACAATTTAAATGTGCTCCTACGCATTACTATTCGTTTTATTTCTGTTTTGTCTCGTCTATTTTCGGTTGTCTATAAAGTTTCTTACTACATATTTAGTGACTGATTGGTTATTTGATTTTTAAGATTGCATTTTGCATTTCTTGTTCAGTGTAGAGTTGCATATATTTATACAGTAATAATCCATATTTGATAGTAAATTACTGCTATGATAGCAATAGTTAGCAGCACTTTTATCTGATATCTATACATTAAGCGGATGGAAACCTGTTAATATCTTTATGAATCCATTCTATGATTCTAATTATAAATTTATGATTATGAAATTATAGACACCTTGGAACAATGAGATCCTGAATATTAATTTTATTTATTGCTATTCTGTTGAAAATGACCAGTTCTTCAACGAATTATGCTTTTCCTGGATACCCACTGTTTTAAATGATTTTTGAAAAGAAATTCGATTGCCACCTGGCAGAAATACATACATGAGATAAGTTTTCATTTTTTCAACGTTCCTTCGTAAATGCAAAGTACTGAAGAACTTGGCTACTATTAGTAGCTAAGCTAGTTGAAGTTCTTAACTTTCAATGTATTTTACGTATTTTAACAACGGACGGTTTGTTAGCCGATCTTTGCTAGCCGAAAATCGCTAGCGAGAAATTTGCTACAAGGAATTTTGCTTACAAAGTTTCGTATCGCAGGCTCTTTCCCTGTTCTCACCCGACCAACACCTCAAAAAGTTTGCCTATACAACTGTCTATTGTGGCGGCCACAGACAGAAGCTAGCTAGGACTTGCTATTCTCTATGTATGCATGGCCACTCAGACTGTTTGCGCATCGCGCTGTTTTGTTTGCGTGCCTATGGCAGATGAAAAATATCTGACTTTTTTCTCTTCTCGCTTGCTCGGTCGTAAAACGAGCCGCTAAATTGGTTAGCCCGACTTTTCTCAAATCGTGAGTTGAGAATGCCAGAGCACACAGCAACAGCGCTAACACAGTTGATGCAGCTGCCGATGTCACAGAGCACGAACCTGTCATCGCTACTGGCATCAGCACAACAGCCAGCGTTTTTAACGATGCGAGCAGCAACACAACTGTCAGCGCAGTAGCGCTCAAGCTGCCTCCATTTTAGGCCTCCCAGCCCCGAGCATGGTTTATCCAAGCCGAGGCTCAGTTTACACGTAGGGGCGCCACGCAGGACTCGACCAAATGCTACTATCAGCTGGTCGCAGCGCTAGACCACCAGTTCGCAGAACGTTTCTTGGATGTTCTTGAGGACCCCCCTACTGAAAACAAGTACGCATGGCAGTTGAAGGCTTGCCTGCTTGGCACTTTCGGTTTATCGAGGCAACAACGGGCCAATCGATTGCTCAACATAACCGGCCGATCCTCGTCCGTCTGAGCTAATGAACGAAATGCTGGCGCTGCTGGGCGACAACTCACCCAGCATGCTTTTTGAAGTATTGTTCCGTCAGCAGCAGCTACCGGCCGACATCCGCATGGCGTTGGTCTCCGCGAATTTCAAGGAGCCCCGATCGGTGGCACTGCTCGTCGACAAGCTCTGGGCTAGTCGACCCCAGCCAGGGATTGCGTTGGTTCACCAGCCTGTGGTCGCGGCCGCCCGTGAGAGTCGTGTCAACCGTTTCGATAGGGGTGAGCTACCACAGGGGTGAAGCCAGCGGTCTTTGCTTTTTCTCAAGAAGTTCGGCGCGAAGGCCAGGCGATGCGAAGCCCCGTGTAGGTTTCAGGGAAACGGGGCAGGCCAGCCGTCAGTGAACAGCTCGGCGGCCGGCAGCAGCAGTCTACTCCTTGTCCCGGATCTCTGCAGACAGGCCGGCGTTTCCGTGTTGACACCGGTGCCGAAGTCAACATCTTTCCGATCACCGCGGAGCAGCCCAAATGCAGCGCCAAGGCCCACCGCTCAACGCAGCCAACGGTTGTCAAATCCGAACTTTTGGCACCGGCCCACCAGTTCACTCTGGACCTAGGCATCCGGCGTTGCTCTTGCCTATTCATTCTGGCTGCGGTTCAGCGACCGTTGATCGGCGCGGGTTTTCTCCGGCATCATGGCCTGCTATGGACCTGCCGCATCGGCGTCTGCTCAATGCTCGCGTGCACCTGATTGACAGCACGGGGCCGGGCCTGTAGCTCACCGCAGCCGCCGCTGCGGACCCGTACAGCCTTGGTCAGCGCAAGAAAGCAGCGCTACCTGGCCTATGTGTCCGAATTCAGCACGATTGTCCAACATGTGGCAGGCAAGGACAACGCAGCAGCGGACGCGCTCTCCCGTTGCACGGTGGCTTCTGTTCAGCCCCAGTTGCTCCCTGGCGTTGATTTCATGGGAATGGCCAAGGCGCAGCAGGCGGATCCAACAAACCAGACCAGCAGCAGTCTCAGCTAGCGCAGGTGCGATTTGGTCCCGGGTTGGATTTGTTGTGTGACAACTCCACCGTCCGGCCGTGGCCACTCGGCCGTGGCCAATTGTCACTTGTAATTTTTCTGACAAATGACTTCATGAAATCCACCGCAGGTGGCAATTTTTCTAGCAATGTTTAAAACTGGGTTGTTTCATTAACTCGAAATAGTTTCACGTCGTCAACCTAAAGAGGAATCTTGTGAAGTTTTAAAGCAGGGATCGGCAAACTCGACCGGACGGCAAAGCCTCTCTACGCTCGTATCCGGCGCACGGGTCTTTGAAACTTTACATTGGCAATCCGGCCCACTCAAGGCTTGTGTCTCTTCTCATCCCTCTTATCTCTAATCTCCTCTCTTTTCTCTCTTCTCTTCGATCTACTCTTCTCTCCTATTCTATATCTCCTATCTTCATAGATATGGATATTATGATATGGATTTTCGGCATGATATGGATTTTATGGTGGGTGGGGGGAACAAAGGGCAGAATTCTACACGTACATGTACATTGTTTTCAGAATTAGTATTGCCAGCGCTCATTTTGGTGCCGCAGGCACTCATTTTAGCGCCGCATGCACTCATTTTAGCGCCGCATGCACTCATTTTAGCGCTCCAGGCACTCATTTTAGCGCTGCAGGCACTCATTTTAGCGCCGCTGGTACTCATTTTAGCGCCTCAGGCACTGTGTTTTGTCGCCCTGAAGCAAAACTATTGATTTCCACAACGGGTCACAAGGTCGGGTGGATGACAAAGCATTGGCATGTCCCTCCCATAGCTTACTATATAGCAGGTCCCCCACGGTGGCGACGCCTCTCTTCTTTATTCTCTCGCCTCTCCTTTCTCCTATCTCTTTTATCTCTTCTCTATTCCCTCTCCTCTCCCCTCCAGCGCAGTCATGCCCTAGGTTCTCTACCTAAACATTGAGGTAAAAAACTTTGCCGACCCCTGTTTTAAAGGTTGAATGAAATATTCGAGCTTGTGAAAGCAGATCTTGACAAACAGCCAATGAAACTTATAATATTGTCGATAATTTTATGTCGTAGAGGACAACAAAGTATATTCATAAACGAGTAGGATAATGCTCAACAAAATATTATTTATTGTATTACATTGAATTGATGGCGGCTTAAAGCGTTGCGATATGATGAATATTCACAACAAACAGCGGCATACATAGATAAGACAGACAGTAACGATTAATTAGTATTCAATGTACGACACTAAGTCACTGGTTATAACAACAGTCTGCCAACAATTGTCACTCCGAGCAATGACAGTTGTTCCTTTTGCAACACTCGCCACCGGGTGTGCAGCCTGTGCCGCATTTGCAAGCCTTATCCGACGCAGCAGTAGCAGCAGCGTTCTTGGCTCCACCGCAGCAGCCGCCGACGCTGGTAGCGGCTTCCGACTTCGCCAAGCATCCGCAGCCGTTCTTTTTGCAGCAATCGCCACCGGGTGTGCAATTGGGGCCGCATTTGCAATTTTGGCTACTACACGATTTACAGTCCATCTTCAACTTCGGTAGCGAGTCAGCGAGTGAGCGAGAAAATTGTCTGGATTGGATCAAATTTTAAATTTATTTAAATCGATCCGTCGGAGCTCTAGCTAACAATGATAAATAGAGGTTACAGAAGGGCTGTTTTAAAGACAAGAAGTTGAGGAGGGACCTTTCTTGAAAGAATTAGCATCTCGCGGAGTGCTAAAAATAAACGCCACTCCTCTGCCCTCAAGTGTACATTGGAGCGAGTAAAGAATTGGGGGGTGTGAATTAGGGGGGACGGGTGGCAGGCGGCTACGGCGGGAATAGAGGTCACGTGATTTAGTTCCACAGGCCAGACCACGGGCCTTTAGCTGACCAATAACTATGGGCTTGTCGCTTTCTCGTCTCTAACCATGGGAGTTCATA
The DNA here is from genome assembly GCA_002269645.1 of Macrostomum lignano. Classification (NCBI taxonomy): domain Eukaryota; kingdom Metazoa; phylum Platyhelminthes; family Macrostomidae; genus Macrostomum; species Macrostomum lignano. The sequence goes on from NIVC01000051.1 coordinate 357,455, forward strand.
TGTACAATTGCACACTCACTACTGGAACGAACTAGATAGACTTCAGGTTGTACATGTCTACGCGCCTACGCGCTTCTAATGCTCTCGCGCTCTGTACATTGCGCGATTAATTCTCTCAACTTGGGCTTCAGAGCCTCTCTCCGCCCTCGAATCGATCGATTTTGTCTTCCTCTCTTCCTCTCCCGTCCCCGTTCAAACTACTCTCGAAAGGCGAAGAAACATAAGGATTCTAGACTCTAGAGAATGAGAAGTTAATTAGAATGTAAAGAAGCCTCCATCTGCAAGTGGCAGCCCACAAACGTAGCTATTAGTGGCTAGTGCCATTGCTGAAATGTAGTTAAAAAATAAAGCTAGCCTTCATTTTTGTGCAACAAGTATTGCATTGAGCATTGAGAATTGTGTTGAGTATTCATATCCCATGTACGAGTATATTTAGTCGGCGTTTAAAACAAAAATAAAGTTGATTTTTATTCGACTGCGCTTCTGGACAAGAGAGACATCAATTTCTTTTGATGAGATCATTAACAAAAAAGGGCCTGTCAATTTAAAAAGTGGAGCCCGAGTAACCTATGTATGTACACAAATGATACGTCATTCTGCTCACAGGGTGTCAGGGACACCAGAAAGCTGGGCTTGGCAAAAAAGTGACAAAAGTTGGACTTGCGATAACGGAGAACACCAAAGAGGATAATTGGGAATATTATGTCAACTTAAGCTCATATAAAGTAGAGTTCCTAATTATTCACTTGCTTATTCTCTTCTATACCAAGTCCAACTTATGTCACTTTTTTTGCCAAGCTCAGCTTCCTGGTGTCACTGTGAGCACCCTCAGATTGGCGAACCTAGCTATCCCCAGATTGGCGCCCTAGCTATCCCCAGATTGGCGCCCTAGCTATCCCCAGATTGGCGCCCTAGCTATCCCCAGATTGGCACCCCTAGCTATCCCCAGATTGGCGCCCTAGCTTACACCCCAGATTGGCGCCCTAGCTACCCCCAGATTGGCGCCCTAGCTTACACCCCAGGTTGGCGTAGACTGGCGCTCCTAAGCTCGTAGATACCAATCAGATTTTAACCACCCAGAAACATTATGCACAGCGTACTATTGATAGTAGGCAGCTACCGTTTTATGCTCTTAATAAATAAAGTAAAATATCGATAAAATGCATATGATAGGCCTAGCTCGTGTATACCATAGGTCATTGTGCATTTTATTCGTATGGCTGAAAACTGGAATATTTGGTGACGCATTTGTGCGTTTGAAACGATACAAAAATTAACAGAAAAAATGCCATGATTTCCTGCGAAGCTACTTACACTCGTCTTATAATTGGCTAATCCAAGTTGAACTACTTGCTACTGGAGTGATTGTACTAGCGAAACTAAAGAGAAACAGGCTCTCTCTTCGATCCCTCTCTCTTCGATCTATCACCCTCTCTCCCCGATCTATCAACCTCTCTCCCTGATCTATCTCCCTCTCTCCCCGATATATCTCCCTCTCTCTTCAATCTATCTCGCTCTCTCCCCCGATCTATCTCCCTCTCTCCCCGATCTATCTCGCTCTCTCCCCCGATCTATCTCCCTCTCTCCCCGATCTATCTCGCTCTCTCCCCGATCTATCTCCCTCTCTCCCCGATCTATCTCCCTCTCTCCCCGATCTATCTCCCTCTCTCCCCGATCTATCTCCCTCTCTCTTCGATCTATCTCCCCCTCTCCCCGATCTATCTCCCTCTCTCCCCGATCTATCTCCCTCTCTCCCCGATCTATCTCCCTCTCTCCCCGATCTATCTCCCCCTCTCCCGATCTATCTCCCTCTCTCCCCGATATATCTCCCTCTCTCTTCAATCTATCTCGCTCTCTCCCCCGATCTATCTCCCTCTCTCCCCGATCTATCTCCCTCTCTCCCCGATCTATCTCCCTCTCTCCCCGATCTATCTCGCTCTCTCCCCCGATCTATCTCCCTCTCTCCCCGATCTATCTCGCTCTCTCCCCGATCTATCTCCCTCTCTCCCCGATCTATCTCGCTCTCTCCCCCGATCTATCTCCCTCTCTCCCCGATCTATCTCGCTCTCTCCCCCGATCTATCTCCCTCTCTCCCCGATATATCTCCCTCTCTCTTCAATCTATCTCGCTCTCTCCCCCGATCTATCTCCCTCTCTCCCCGATCTATCTCGCTCTCTCCCCCGATCTATCTCCCTCTCTCCCCGATCTATCTCGCTCTCTCCCCCGATCTATCTCCCTCTCTCCCCGATCTATCTCCCTCTCTCCCCGATCTATCTCCCTCTCTCCCCGATCTATCTCCCTCTCTCTTCGATCTATCTCCCCTCTCCCCGATCTATCTCCCTCTCTCCCCGATCTATCTCCCTCTCTCCCCGATCTATCTCCCTCTCTCCCCGATCTATCTCCCCCTCTCCCGATCTATCTCCCTCTCTCCCCGATATATCTCCCTCTCTCTTCAATCTATCTCGCTCTCTCCCCCGATCTATCTCCCTCTCTCCCCGATCTATCTCCCTCTCTCCCCGATCTATCTCCCTCTCTCCCCGATCTATCTCCCTCTCTCCCCGATCTATCTCCCTCTCTCCCCGATCTATCTCCCTCTCTCCCCGATCTATCTCCCTCTCTCCCCGATCTATCTCCCTCTCTCCCCGATCTATCTCCCTCTCTCCCCGATCTATCTCCCTCTCTCTTCGATCTATCTCCCCCTCTCCCCGATCTATCTCCCTCTCTCCCCGATCTATCTCCCTCTCTCCCCGATCTATCTCCCTCTCTCCCCGATCTATCTCCCCCTCTCCCGATCTATCTCCCTCTCTCCCCGATATATCTCCCTCTCTCTTCAATCTATCTCGCTCTCTCCCCGATCTATCTCCCTCTCTCCCCGATCTATCTCCCTCTCTCCCCGATCTATCTCCCTCTCTCCCCGATCTATCTCCCCCTCTCCCCGATCTATCTCCCTCTCTCTTCGATCTATCTCCCTCTCCCTCGATCTATCAACCTCTCTCCCCGATCTATCTCCCTCTCTCTTCAATCTATCTCCCTCTCTCTCCGATCCAGCGTGTCCCCTTTCCTGTAACCCACTTCGCCCCTTCTTCCTCTTCAATTAATCTCTAATTTCCCCCTGACCTGCCTCATCTGCAACTCGCTCACTCAGTTCCTGATTAAGTGAAATGTAAAATCCAATGTCGGACCTATCGATAATTAGATTTTGAGTCCGAATGGCGCCCCTATCAGTGCCGTTAAGTATAAAACTCGAACAAAGTTGCTTCTCAAGGCAATTTCCGAATCCAGATGCCTGAATTTCTAGCTGTTGATTTGATTCACTATTTTTATAGAAGTCACGTGACCTAATATATCAATATATCCGGCTGGTGACAATTTAACTGCTGAAGATGGGAATCAGCCAAAAGGAAACAAATAGGACTTCCTGTTGCGGACTCAATATCCGCTTAGAGGGGACCTACCGGGTCTACCCTCTACGGCTCGCAATTTCCCGCACAAGACCAAGACAGGGAAGTGTTTCCGCGTTGGCTGTCTCTCGGATAAGCAGAAATTGAAAATACTTCTGCTTTCTTCGTCTTCTTCTTCTTCTACCGAAAAATGTGAAAAGCCAAGTCATGCCATTTTTAGCTTGCTTGAAATTGAAGAAATTGAAAATTAAAGAAAATATCCAAAAAGTTAGTTACGCTACATATCGGTGGATTGATCACGCAGTACAAAATATGCTTATGTAGCAGATAGGAAGCGAATTTCTCACGTTAATGGGAAGAATTTCTGGCATGAAGACTGGGGAATTCTCCATTTATGATTGCGGGAATTCTCATACAATGAATGGAGAATTCTCATATGATGAATGGGGAATTCTCATATGATGAATGGGGAATTATCATATGATGAATGGGGAATTCTCATACGATGAATTATGAATTATCATATGATGAATGGGGAATTCTCATATGATGAATGATGAATTATCATATGATGAATGGAGAATTCTCATATGCTGAATGGGGAATTCTCATATGATGAATGGAGAATTCTCATATGATGAATTATGAATTATCATATGATGAATGGGGAATTCTCATATGATGAATGGGGAATTCTCATATGATGAATGGGGAATTCTCATATGATGAATGGGGAATTCTCATATGATGAATTCTACCCTTTCGATAGGGGTATTTTCTAATAAATTAAATGAGAAATTCTCCCTCTAGGACAGGAAAATTTCTTTTTTAAGAATGTTGAATCGTAATGAATTAGTGAGATGAAATGATCTGCATAAGCTTTTATCAGGAGTTCCAAGTTTTCGTTATTTTCTCTCTTTTTGAAGTATTTTTTGCTAATACATCGCTTTCGTCTCACACGCACTCTCCCTCATCGTATCTGTCTCCGTGGCGACTCCCCCAGCCATATACATTTAAACTTCATCTCTTAGGCAAATGCGATTGCCCGTGCGCCACATGGTAGAATATCAGCCACGCCTTGGCCTCATTTAGGGACAGCTCCGGTGCTACTCGGCAGTGTTTGCTCCAAGCAATGCGGAACCCGCCCGCCTGGCCGACTCGTCTGTCTGTCCGTTGTACTCAGGCGGACGAACTTTTCTGGGGGGAAAATTTGCTCAACACTAAACTGTGCCAGGTGGATTTGATCTACAAAAACCGAAGCATTTTATGTTTGCTCAGCCTCATAAGGGATTAATTAGCGATAATCTGATAAATCGCTGTCACTGTAAATCCAATATAGGTGTTACACGCTGCGGACCAACGAAAGAGCATCTCCCAGAGCTCTAGCTGGGATGACAAAACACGCAGACGAATTGGGAAAATGAAATTCGAAAGTTAGATGAAGGGTTATGATAGATTCGCTAAGGGAAACTGTAAATCTTTATCATCCAAGATTATCTCTACGGGGCATCGGAGAACCTTGTCGTTCTTTCAATCTGATCATCCACGACGCTGAACAATCGACAGTTTCATCATCCAGCAAAACGATTTTGTTTTTGACAGTAAAATAAAATATTGTAAAAATACGGGTTTTTTATCTAGGCGT
>NIVC01000051.1:367500-415000 GCA_002269645.1 Macrostomum lignano
GTATGTTGTGCTCACCTGTCAATAAACTACTCATTGTTTTCAATTTTGTCAGATTTTTTATTTTAACTATTCGCTCACAGTCGCCCTGGCAACAAAGTCAGTCTACTTAGCTAGCATTTTCTCAATGAACCGTGGCCTCTGCCGGAATCTACGAGTACTCTACTCTCTTCTCCATTTCCCAGCGCCAGCAAGCACTGAATCCTACTTTGTCCATCAGTCAATTACTTAAAGCTTTTGTCCCGCACCCTTAAAACGGCGATTGTGTCCTTCTAAGCTAATTGGAGTTTTGCTCGGTTGACTAGTTTGAGTAAATTGTGACTCCCCTGATGGGCCCGAGCTCGAAGCCTGCTAAAAGCCTTAAAAGTACCGACCATTGTCGCCATAAAATGTCAAGCAATTCAAAGCCATGAAGAGAAATTGCTTTTCTCTGTTGAGCTTTCCCGCGGTTCAAGAGGACTGGAAGAGGCCGGGGCATCCACCCCACGTAGCTTACAATATTACTCATAATCTTATATGCATTTAGCCAATGTCGTATGACCATTGCCATCTAGCTATCTTCTAGTTTGCTTGTCCTAGTGTGTGAGTGTCTTGAATGTCTTAGTCACTCAGTGTCTTTAGAGTCTTATAGTCTTAATGTCTTACGATAACTATTCTTTATAGATTAATATTTCCGGTGACCTCTAGTAAAAACTCAGTCTAAAGCTACACACTAAACAAAAAGTAAAGAGTTTTTCTTAAAGACCACCTTGATAAGTTTTTTTGGCTTATTTTCTCCTTCTCCTTGTTCTCCTTCCATCCTCTCCGTTTGTCTTCTTTCACTTCCTTTCCCCTTTTCCTCTTCGTAGCCATGGGGCACCATTTTTGCTATTGGCGCTTGACCACTCTAATGGTGAGTTGCATATAATGAATAACAAAAGTTGTTGGCGCTGGTCTATCTATAGTACGAGACGACTTACAAGACCCACCTGGATTGGTCGCGTAGTTGTGAATTGATTCGCAAACCTCATCGTCGGTATTAATCCGCACACACACGGCCCTGGCTCAGTCCCTACGCTTTCGTGTTTTAGTGTCTGACTGTCTGTCTGAGCGTTTTATTGCCATCAAGTCTTCCAGTCATAGTGTCAGTCAAAGTGTCGGTTATAGTGTCGGTGATGGTGTCGATGATTGTGTCGGTTATTGTGTCGGTCATAGTGTCGGTTATAGTTTCGGTGATAGTGTCGATGATAGTGTCGGTTATAGTGTCGATGATAGTGTCGGTTATTGTGTCGGTAAAAGTGTCTGTGATAGTGTCAATCATAATGTCGGTCATAGTGTCGGTCATTGTGTCGAATATATCGTAGGTCTTAGTGTCAGTGATACGCTCGTAGTGTCAATTATAGTGTCGGTTATTGTGTCGATTATAGTGTCGGTCATAGTGTCGGTGAAAGTTTTGGATATAGTAACGGTGATACTGTCAGTCATTGTGTTGGTCATAGTATCGGTCATAGTGTCGGTTATAGTGTGGGTCAAAGAGTCGGTCATAGTTTCGGTCATAGTGGCTGTCATAATGTCAGTCTCTCAGACTCGAACCCCAATCCCACCGCCTCAGGCACTACATCTCAAAGCTGGAGTCGCTGAAGTCGCTGGCCCGAGGAGACGGTCACAGCCGCTGCCTGCTGTGCGGTGACCGAGTGTCAGACTCGCTACTGATGCGGCTGCTGCCGAAGGTTCACCGCCGACTGCGGTGCTGCGTCTGCGGTCTGGTGAGTCGGATGCTTGATCAGTTTCAGGCTGAGCTCAGACGAACCACCTCAGTTGCCCTGGTTGAACCTAAAAAAATGTCTTAAGCTAAAGTGCAGTCGCAGATTCACGCTGACTCAAATATGAAGGCTCAATAAGGTAGTTGCTACATTCTCAGCTCGGCTAGAGCAGTATTGAAAACAATTATTTGCTACAAAATGCCTTTGTGTGCCTTTTTTTTCCAATTTTCACATCTAAGCGACACATTTCTTATCTTTGCGCACTTTCGAATAGCTTTTTTAGCAAAATTGTGCGTTCATTACACCGCACCGCAGAAGACACTCCAGACAGGCAAAGATCTCAGAGTGCAGAGTCTTTTCTTTGCGAATGTTTACATGCCGGAGGGGCGCCAACGAAGCGCTTAAATGACGACTCGAAGGCAGCATCAAAGGACAAACTGATGTCGACAAAAAGTCATGCCAATTTGAGGGCCTTCAGAACACGCTTTGGGAAGCGTTATACCTCCTCCATGTCTCACTCTCCCCCTGTCTCACTCTCCCCCCTGTCTCACTCTCCCCCCTGTCTCACTCTCCCCTCTCCCTGTCTCCCTCTCCCTGTCTCCCTCTCCCTGTCTCCCTCTCCCTGTCTCCCTCTCCCTGTCTCCCTCTCCCTGTCTCCCTCTCCCTGTCTCCCTCTCCCTGTCTCCCTCTCCCTGTCTCCCTCTCCCTGTCTCCCTCTCCCTGTCTCCCTCTCCCCCTGTCTCACTCTCCCTGTCTCACTCTCCCCCTGTATTCCTCTCCGTCTCCCTCTCCCTGTCTTCGTCTCCCTGTCTCCCTCTCCCTGTCTCCCTCTCCTTTTCTCCTTCCTCCTTTCTCCCTCCTCCTGTCTTCCTCCCCCTGTCTCCCTCCCCCTGTCTCCCTCCCCCTGTCTCCCTCCCCCTGTCTCCCTCTCCCTGTCTCCCTCTCCCTGTCTCCCTCTCCCTGTCTCCCTCTCCCTGTCTCCCTCTCCCTGTCTCCCTCTCCCTGTCTCCCTCTCCCTGTCTCACTCTCCCCTGTATTCCTCTCCGTCCCCCTCTCCCTGTCTCCCTCTCCTTGTCTCCTTCCTCCTTTCTCCCTCTCCCTGTCTCCCTCTCCCTGTCTCCCTCTCCTGTCTCCCTCTCCCGGTCTCCCTTTCCCTATCTTCCTCTACCTGTCTCCCTCTCCCCTGTCTCTCTCTCCCCTGTCTCCCTCTCCCCTGTCTCCCTCTCCCTGTCTCCCTCTCCTGTCTCCCTCTCCCGGTCTCCCTTTCCCTATCTTCCTCTACCTGTCTCCCTCTCCCCTGTCTCTCTCTCCCCTGTCTCTCTCTCCCCTGTCTCCCTCTCCCCTGTCTCCCTCTCCCCTGTCTCCCTCTCCCCTGTCTCCCTCTCCCCTGTCTCCCTCTCCCCTGTCTCCCTCTCCCTGTCTCCCTCTCCTGTCTCCCTCTCCCGGTCTCCCTTTCCCTATCTTCCTCTACCTGTCTCCCTCTCCCCTGTCTCTCTCTCCCCTGTCTCTCTCTCCCCTGTCTCCCTCTCCCCTGTCTCCCTCTCCCACAGTCCCCTACCCTCTCCCTATCACCCAAAACCATGGGACTCGCCTACTTCACACAAAATGCATTAAAAAGCACATTAAAAAGGCTGCTTAAACGACCAGACCGCATGTTATCTTTTGTGTCTGAGCTGTTTTGTGTATTAGTATAGTGCTTTAGCAAAACCCCTATTTCTGTACAAAAATTTTCAGTCTACTTGCGTAAAGTGCGGCACGAGACCTCATGGTCATCATCGCAGACACAAGAGCTCAATCGAGCAGTTGCACTACTCAAGCAGATTGAAATCTCGCTCCTTAGATCGAGTCGAACCTCAGACCTCGCCAAATGATTGGCAGTGCAAAATCTGTCACAAAGAGATTCAGGTAACTCTTTTAATCCGGTTTTTTGCGGTAAAAAATTTGATTTTTTTGTCTAAGTATATCGACAGATAAAAACTCAAAAATTCTTCAAAAACCATTTTTTTCGACGCTACTTAATCATAAGCAAGTAAACTCCTTTTCGAATAAGCACTGCATAAAATAAACATCCTAGGATATCGACATAAAGAAACATATACAGTTAAACTGCCTATCAAATTAACTCTCATTTAATCATAAAATTGATCCGATAAACTCTATTAGATTAACATGCTGTTGAATGGTTTCCAATATTTCCAATATCCAACATTCCGTTGGATAGGAAAATTATTAGATAAACACCCTATTGGATAAACACCATATTAGATAAACACCCTATTGGATAAACACCCTATTGGATAAACACCCTATTAGATAAACACCCTATTGGATAAACACCCCCTTGGATAAATACCCTATTGGATAAACACCCTATTGGATAAACACCCCCTTGGATAAATACCCTAATAGATAGACACCCTATTAGATAAACACCATATTAGATAAACACCCTATTGGATAAACACCCTATTGGATAAACACCCTATTGGATAAACACCCTATTGGATAAACACCATATTGGATAAATACCCTAATAGATAGACACCCTATTAGATAAACACCCTATTTGATAAACATCCTATTGGATAAACATCCTATTGGATAAACACCCCCTTGGATTGACATCGTGTTAGATAAACGTCCTATTGGATAAACACCTCATTGGATAAACATCCTATTGGATAAACACCCCATTGGATTGGATAAACACCCCGTTAGATAAACATCCTATTAAATAAACATCCTGTTCAATAAACACCCTATCAAATAAACACCCGATCAAATAAACACCCGATCAAATAAAAAAGCACCTGCTTTAAATAAACAGTACCAAAATGCTTAGTAAACACTCTAACAAATAAACACTCCGTCATGTACACATAAACACCAATAAAAACATTATCTTTTCAGCTGTGGAAGAAATCAGGCGCCTGGTTTTATCAGCGGCTGCCAGTTTCAGCAGCTGGAGTGGACAGCGAAGAGATCTCGCAGAAAAGCGACCACATCTCGGATACAGAAGCCGAAGCCGAGCCGATGCTTCATCCTTGTAAGAATACCGACTGCTGTTATTTCTACTTACAGTAGGCAGTGCCTCATTTGCACGGTTCGGGGGAAAAATACAATTTTGGAAAATTAACTTACAGATAAAGGATAGAAGCTTTTGGCGAAATTCACAGAACAGAGCAGTAGAAAGCGCGCCCGACTCTCGCGCCACGTGACAACTTGGTTGATCCCGTGCGCGGCCGTATTCATTTGGCGCCGGCCAAAAATGAACGCGAAAAACCAGAAATAAAAGTACATTCACAAAGTATACCTGCACAAGAAGGTGCATCAGAAAGGCGCAAGATGAAACACCGGGTGAATTAAGGAGGCGCCGGGTGCATCAAGGAAGCGCCATGGGAGATCAAGAAAGCGCCATGGGAGATCAAGGAAGCGCCATGGGGGATCAAGGAAGCGCCATCGGAGATCAAGGAGGCTCCAGGTGCATCAAGGAAGCGCCATGGGAGATCAAGGAGACGCCAGGTGCATCTAGGAGGGTGCCAGGTGCATCTAGGAGGGCGCCAGGTGCATCTAGGAGGGCGCCAGGTGCATCAAGCAAGGAACCAAGTACATTAAGGAGGCGCCAGGTGCATCAAGGAAGCGCCATCGGAGATCAAGGAGGCGCCAGGTGCATCAAAGAAGCGCCATCGGAGATCAAGGAGGCGCCAGGTGCATCAAGGAAGCGCCATGGGAGATCAAGGAGGCGCCAGGTGCATCAAGGAAGCGCCATCGGAGATCAAGGAGGCGCCAGGTGCATCAAGGAAGCGCCATGGGAGATCAAGGAGGCGCCAGGTGCATCAAGGAAGCGCCATGGGAGATCAAGGAGGCGTCAGGTGCATCAAGGATCATGGCTCAAGTCGGCAATATACATGTAGGCTATTAATTAATGTTGATAATGCACGCAGCAAGATCAGAGTATTCAATGCATACATATACGAGTTAACCTCCTCTCCATCAATGAGTGCGCGGGAAGCGGAGAGTTTCATACCTCCATATAAACTGCTCACTTCCTATAGTCAGCCTCCCCCCTTCGCATCCGACCGATGATGCTGATTGGCAAAATATAATCTAATGAATCCTGACAATAATCCCTCCCTCACTCTATATCAGCCTGTGAGCCACCTGGGGCGGAGCTTAAACAAATTGGACAGAGGTGGCTTAGAAACAGCGGGGGGGGAGAAGGGGTGAACAGGGACGCACTTTGGGACGAGAGAGTCAAGGACATCTATCCATATGCAAAACCTGGAGTTGAAAGCTTCGCCATCAAAACATTCAGCTTGTGTTTAGAATGAGATGTTTTTCGAATATTTAATCCCTTTAGCATTGAGCAATTTCTTAGCCAAGACGCGTATACCATCACGTGATCGAATGGTGCAAATTTGAAAAAAATCGATTGAGTCGTTTTTCTGAAATCAATACATATGATTCCTAGCCATGTGCGTCACTCTCAAAATCCGTCAATCTGATGATACAAAAAATCGATTTAATAATTGATTACATCCGCCCTATAGGCGGGAGGTCGCCACACACAGCCTCAATTACCCCAGCTAATGCTGGCACCCATTTTACAGCTGGGTGAACTGAAGCAATGCAGAGTTGAGTGTCTTACTCAATGACACAAATTGTTCCTAGTGGGTCGGGAATCGAACTCCCGACCTTCAAATCGTGAGTCCGAAGCTCCAACCACTAGGCAGAGGGTGGACAGCGGTCCTGACTTTCTAATCATCAGGCATGTACAATCACTGCGCTTTGGCGGTTGGCTCTCATGGATGTGAAGTGGTTGATTGGACTCTAAAGACAAGCTCAAGTTTTTGAAAACCTGATAGCATCCGTGCTTGTTTATCCACTCCAGATGGCAGACCTGAGGCCCCCTTGACTAGGGACCTCCTACACTGCATTGCAGCGTCAGGAAGCAGGCTATTGGGCAGAAACAGGATTAGGTAGATGTGGGGATGGCCCAGAACAGTTGCTCCCACTCTTCCCCCCAGTGATATATATTTACGCTTAACCTGGGTCCAGCATCCTCTGTTCCCCATCTCAACAATCCAGCTCAGCTCATTAGTGGCGTTCTCTCTTCTACTAGGCAGCTGTCAAAGTGTCACTGCTCATCTGCTCATAGTCACAAACTGACTGATGCAAGCTCTGAGAGGCCTCCTGTGCTGCTGCCCACCGGATCTGCTGATTGGCAGGCCGCGCACCAGCGGTGGCGCGCCTAGCAAAGGCGCGCCTGACTTCGACGAGGATCAGGACAACAACGACGGCTGCGGCGGAGCTGCGGGCAGTGCGGGCGACACAGTGCCGCTGAAAGGTGCGCGCACTGATAAAGGCCTCCGGACACCGATTCAGGCGCCGTCCTGACCCCCATTCAGGCGCCGTCCCGACCCCCATTCAGGCGCCGTCCTGACACCGATTCAGGCGCCGTCCTGACACTTATTTAAACGCCGTCCTGACACTTATTTAAACGCCGTCCTGACACTTATTTAAACGCCGTCCTGACACTTATTTAAACGCCGTCCTGACACTTATTTAAACGCCGTCCTGACTCTTATTTAAACACCGTCCTGACACTTATTTAAACGCTGTCCTGACACTTATTTAAACACCATCCTGACACTTATTTAAACACCGTCCTGACACTTATTTAAACGCCGTCCTGACACTTATTTAAACGCCGTCCTGACACTTATTTAAACACCGTCCTGACACTTATTTAAACGCCGTCCTGACACTTATTTAAACGCTGTCCTGACACTTATTTAAACGCCGTCCTCCCTGTGAAATTTCCCGGTGGAATTTTGACGGTTTTTTAACTGCTGACTTTTTTGTCCTTGCGGGTCAAGAAGTCGGCGCACGAAGATCGAATGCTCTCTAGGCAACTCAAGCTCACGGTCAAAGTCGGTTTCTTTGCTAACGCTGTGTTCTTGATTGTCATCACTGATAATGTGTTTGCGCAATGCGCAATGCAGAGGGATTTTAAAGATGAGAAGTAATTAATTGATTTTTATTTTCAGATTCCGCTGCCAATAGCGAAAGTAACGGACTCGCTGCTGCTGGGAGAGTCGCGAAATATGGAGGTAGGGATGCAGGGAGCTCGGCCTTAGCTGATCCATTTCTACCCTGCTCAATGATTGTTACCTTTAGCCCGTGTCTATTTTTAATGTGCACCAAACTATTGTACATTCATCGTACTTAAGTGCACTTGCTCTATAAGCGCAGGAGTCTATCCCACACTTCATTCTATCCCTCACTCCATTCTATCCCTCACTCCATTCTATCCCTCACTCCAGTCTATCCCACACTCCATTCCATCCCAAACTCCAGTCTATCCCACACTAATTCTATCCCACACTCCATTCTATCCCAAACTCCAGTCTATTCCACACTAATTCTATCCCACACTCCATTCTATCCCTCACTCCAGTCTATCCCACACTAATTCTATCCCACACTCCATTCTATCCCAAACTCCAGTCTATCCCATACTCCATTCTATCCCTCACTCCATTCTATCCCTCACTCCAGTCTATCCCACACTCCATTCCATCCCAAACTCCAGTCTATCCCACACTAATTCTATCCCACACTCCATTCTATCCCAAACTCCAGTCTATTCCACACTAATTCTATCCCACACTCCATTCTATCCCTCACTCCAGTCTATCCCACACTAATTCTATCCCACACTCCATTCTATCCCAAACTCCAGTCTATCCCATACTCCATTCTATCCCACACTCCAATCTATCCCACACTAATTCTATCCCACACTAATTCTATCCCACACTCCAATCTATCCCACACTCCAGTCTATCCCACACTCCAATCTATCCCACACTCCAGTCTATCCCACACTCCAATCTATCCCACACTCCAATCTATCCCACACTCCAGTCTATCCCACACTCCAGTCTATCCCACACTAATTCTATCCCACACTCCAGTCTATCCCACACTAATTCTATCCCACACTCCAGTCTATCCCACACTAATTCTATCCCACACTCCAGTCTATCCTACACTAATTCTATCCCACACTCCAGTCTATCCCACACTAATTCTATCCCACACTCCAATCTATCCCACACTAATTCTATCCCACACTCCAATTTATCCCAGACTAATTCTATCCCACACTCCAATCTATCCCACACTCCAATCTATCCCACACTCCAATCTATCCCACACTCCAATCTATCCCACTTTACATTCATAATTTTATCCCGCCACTGTGGCTAGACATTCCCTGCTCCCTTTCCCCAAATCTAAAAGTTTGCTTGATGTCTCGCCTCTACGGCTCAGCGAGTCATCAAGGAAACTGCATGTGCATTCGTAAAAAATATATCTCACTAACAGTCCCCCATGAACCTCAATTGTTGCCAATAGCAACCGCCACACCCGAGCGGAGACCACCCGCCAGTCCGTCAGCAACGCAGCAGCAGCAGCAGCAGCAGCAGCAGCAGCAGCAGCAGCAGCAGCAGCAGCAGCAGCAGCAGCAGCAGCCGATTTCAACGCTACCACCGGGCGTGTACTTTGAAGACAGAGGCCTAGGCACTGTGCACTTTGTCTTGCAGTACATTCCGGGCAAGGCCGCTCTGTACATTCGCATCATTAAGGGCGAAAATCTGCGCGCCCATGACGCCAATGGACTATCCGATCCTTATGTGAAAGTCCATCTGCTGCCCGATACTGGAAAAAGAACTAAACTGCGTACCCGAACCTGCCAGAGAACGCTTAATCCGCTGTGGGACGAGGAGTTCTGCTACAGCGGCATTACTAAAGCCGAGATTGAGGCGAAGATGCTAAGGTTAACATCAGGTTTTGCATTGCTATCATTTCTAGCTCATACTTTTAGTTACATGTAGCTTAATACGTTCGTATAGTAAGAAAAACTTACTATCTAGGATTGTGCTTAAGATTGGGGTGCTTGCGCAGCCAAAAATTGGGCCCAAATATAGGTGGTGAAGCGGTCGATATGAATAAGAATCAAGGGGTTGGAGCGCTGCACAGCCATAAAATTGGGGCAAGGCGTGAGGTGGCTGTCAATAGAGGTAGGAATAGAGGTTTGGGGCGTTGCACAGCCATAAAATCAGGGCAAGGCGTGAGGTGGCTATCAATAGAGGTAGGAATAGAGGTTTGGGGCGTTGCACAGCCATAAAATCAGGGCAAGGCGTGAGGTGGCTGTCAATAAAAGTAGGAATAGAGGTTTGGGGCGTGGCACAGCCATAAAATCAGGGCAAGGCGTGAGGTGGCTGTCAATAAAAGTAGGAATAGAGGTTTGGGGCGTGGCACAGCCATAAAATCAGGGCAAGGCGTGAGGTGGCTGTCAATAGAGGTAGGAATAGAGGTTTGGGGCGTGGCACAGCCATAAAATCAGGGCAAGGCGTGAGGTGGCTGTCAATAAAAGTAGGAATAGAGGTTTGGGGCGTGGCACAGCCATAAAATCAGGGCAAGGCGTGAGGTGGCTGTCAATAGAGGTAGGAATAGAGGTTTGGGGCGTGGCACAGCCATAAAATCAGGGCAAGGCGTGAGGTGGCTGTCAATAGAGGTAGGAATAGAGGTTTGGGGCGTGGCACAGCCATAAAATCAGGGCAAGGCGTGAGGTGGCGTACAATAGGGGTAGGAATCAAGGGGTTACAGCGCTGCACAGCCAGAAAATCAGGGCAAGGCGTGAGGTGGCTGTCAATGGAGGCAGGAATCGAGGGTTGGGGCGTTGCACAGCCATAAAATCAGGGCAAGGCGTGAAGTGGCGGTCAAAAGGAATCGAAGATTGGGGTGTATGTTATACATGTACAGCCATAAAATTGGGGCAAAGGCCTGAAAAAGTCACTACTCTGCCCAATTTAAAGGCTATCAGTGCTGGACGAGGACACAATCGGATTCGAATGGATGGGAGAGATTCTCTACCCACTGAGCCATTTGCTGCACTCCGGCAAGAAGGAATATTCGCAGATCTTTTTGCAGCCGAAAAATTTTGTAAGTTGTGTCGGTCTTTTTGTTTTTTTTTCCGAAATGACTACAAACCACTCAATGCTGGATTCACCCAGGAGCTTGACAGATCGTTGAAGCTGGAAGATGACGATCGGGGAAAGATTCTGATTGGCCTATATTACGCCCCGGCCAAGAACGAGCTCACCGTAAGGATTATCCAGTGCGTTAATCTGATTGCCATGGACCCAAACGGATACAGCGATCCTTTTGTCAAACTGTGAGCCTCATTTTTGCCTTATTTGTTATAAGAAACAATATTTCGCTTTAACTATAGTGAGTGTTTTCCCAACTCTTAACCCGCTTCTCTTCGCCAGACACCTGAAACCGGACGATGGAACTCCGAAAAAGTGTAAAACTGAGTTTAAACGGAGAACACTGAATCCGGAATTCGAAGAGGTCTGTTGGTGTCTGTACTGCGTCTGTTGTCTCAGATTTTCAATTCGGACAGTCGCTGCAATGCTTTCACTCACGCCTACTGATGTCACTCCTACAGTCACTACTGATGTCGCTCCTACAGTCACTACTGATGTCGCTCCTAGTGTCACTCCTAAAATCACTTGTACGTAAAGTCACTCCTTATTTTCATCACCCCAACACCCCCGAACATGATTGCAGGAATTCCAGTTCATTGTGACGCCGCAGGAACTGCTTGACAAGTCACTAGAGATCACAGTCTGGGACAAAGACTTCGGCTCTAAGAATGATTTCATGGGTGAGAGTGACGAGTAGCCGATGCTCTTATTTTTTTACTTGTCACTCTGACAAAACTTTCGGTGAATTACTCCAGAGATATCCCCACGTATCACTCCAAAAATACTCCCAAAACCGCCCCAAACGCGTCACTCCCCTTCTCTCAACGCCGTTTCGCACCCAGGTGCCCTGGTGCTCGGTAGCGAGTGCTCAGGCGAGAGACGCAGCCACTGGGAGGCCCTGCTGCGGCAGCCCTACCAACGCCATGAGCGCTGGCACGCCCTGTGGCCGGAGCTGTCGATGTAGAAGTCCAACGCTAACGCAGCAAGCAAACGCAAAGATACGCTATAATCTGGACAAGTCAACTTGAAAAAATCGCTGTTTTTGGTTTGACATCTCTTTAATGCTCGTGTGTTACGTCTGTGTCAGAAGTTTTGGCATAGGGCCGATTGAGGTTTGTTTTGAAAGCTTCAACTAAAGTGTGTTTAAGCTCCAACTGAAGTCTGTTTAAGCTCCAACTGAAGTCTTTTTAAGCTCCAACTGAAGTGTGTTTAAGCTCCAACTGAAGTGTGTTTAAGCTCCAACTGAATTCTGTTTAAGCTTCAACTGAAGTGTGTTTAAGCTCCAACTGAAGTGTGTTTAAGCTCCAACTGAATTCTGTTTAAGCTCCAACTGAAGTGTGTTTAAGCTCCAACTGAAGTGTGTTTAAGCTCCAACTGAAGTGTGTTTAAGCTCCAACTGAAGTCTGTTTAAGCTTCAACTGAAGTCTTTTTAAGCTCCAACTGAAGTGTGTTTAAGCTCCAACTGAAGTGTGTTTAAGCTCCAACTGAATTCTGTTTAAGCTTCAACTGAAGTGTGTTTAAGCTCCAACTGAAGTGTGTTTAAGCTCCAACTGAATTCTGTTTAAGCTTCAACTGAAGTGTGTTTAAGCTCCAACTGTAGTGTGTTTAAGCTCCAACTGAATTCTGTTTAAGCTCCAACTGAAGTGTGTTTAAGCTCCAACTGAAGTGCGTTTAAGCTCCAACTGAAGTGTGTTTAAGCTCCAACTGAAGTCTGTTTAAGCTCCAACTGAAGTGTGTTTAAGCTCCAACTGAAGTGTGTTTAAGCTGTTAATTTCTATATCTACGAGTATTTGAGAGCAAACTGCAGTCACTTCTCACCGCCAGATTAAGCTTCGAGCCCATACTTGCATATTTTCATATTTAATAATTACTTTTTTGTCTCTCTCCCTGTTCCTCTGTCTCCATGATTTACATAGAATTGTACTAATGTTTAAAAGTTCGTGTTCTAAACTGTCATTCGATTTAAAAAAGTATCAATATTTGTCAGAAAAAAACAATTCATTCTATGCTCATTACGTATTAGACGATTGGTTGTAGCCTTGTGGTGAGAGCACTTTTAAAGGGAGGGGGTTCGATTCCCAATCACATTGGAACAATTTGTGTCCTTGAGCAAGACCCTTAACTCTGCATTGCTTCAGTTCACCCAGCAGTAAAATGGGTGCCAGCATTAGCTGGGGCAATTGAGGCTGGGAGTGGCGACCCCGCAGTCCTTGGACTGAACAGCCGTACGCAGCCTTCAGATGCACCGCGCGAATGACGTTGGCAGATTTGTTGAAAACACGAGCTTTCAAAACAATTTCAAGAAATGAAGAACACCGTCAAATTGGTCCTTGATCACTTGCAGGTCTTTTGAAACTCCTCTCATCGGGAAAATTTTGTAATAACAGGTTTTAAAGCGAGCGCGAGTGCTGCTTCAACTCACATAAGAGCAGCAAATCCGCTAAAAGCGATGCAGATTTAATTAAAAGCCGACAAAATGCAGAAACACGGCTTAAGTGTGTAAGCGAGTCTCCCTAATCCTGTATTACTGTATAAGCTTGCATGGCAAAGTTGTGTTACCAAGTCGGAGTCCCTGTGTAAACACTGATTGAGAGACCTACAGCACTGCGAAGCGAGACTGTTTCACATTTGTTATGGCAGCAATTCAGTTTTAAGCAACTGTTTCCATGCGAGATTGAAATTCTGATTGAATTAAAACAAATAATTAGTAAGCTCTGAACATTCTAAGCTTCTGAAATATTGTTGTCCACTCGTTTGTTGTTGCGACTTTTTATTGAAAAACGAGATTTGAAGACTGCTTCTTCAGTTATCCCAGGCAATGCTAGAAGTAAAACTGTGTGTTTTCGGTGGTGCTCGCTTCTCCACTCCTTTCTCTACCTCTGCTCTCTCTCATCTCCCTTTCCCTTCTCTCTCTCTCTCTCTCCTCTCTCTCCCTCTTTCTCCCTCTCAGCTCCTCTCCTCTCCACTTCTCTCCCCTCCTCTTCTCTTCTCTCCTCTTCTCTCCTCTCCTCTCTTCTCACCCCTCTTCTCTTCTCTCCTCTTTCCCCTCTCCTCTCTCCTCTCTCTCCTCTCCTCTCTCCTCTCTCTCCTCTCCTCTCTCCTATCTTCTCTCCGCTTCTCTCTCTCTCCTCTCCTTTCCTCTCTTCTCTCTTCTCTTCTCTCCTCTCCTCTTTCCTCTCTTCTCACCCCTCTTCTCTTCTCTCCTCTTTCCCCTCTCCCCTCTCCTCTCTCCTCTCTTCTCCTCTCCTCTCTTCTCCTCTCCTCTCTCTCCTCTCCTCTCTCCTCTCTTCTCTCCGCTTCTCTCTCTCTCCTCTCCTTTCCTCTCTTCTCTCTTCTCTTCTCTCATCTCCTCTTTCCTCTCTTCTCACCCCTCTTCTCTTCTCTCCTCTTTCCCCTCTCCCCTCTCCTCTCTCCTCTCTTCTCCTCTTCTCCTCTCCTCTCCTCTCTCCTCTCCTCTCTCCTTTCTTCTCACCCCTCTTCTCTTCTCTCCTCTTTCCCCTCTCCCCTCTCCTCTCTCCTCTCTTCTCCTCTTCTCATCTCCTCTCCTCTCTTCTCCTCTCTCCTCTCCTCTCTCCTTTCTTCTCACCCCTCTTCTCTTCTCTCCTCTTTCCCCTCTCCCCTCTCCTCTCTCCTCTCTCCTCTTTTCTCCTCTCAACCTCTCTTCTCTTCTCTCCTCTTTCCTCTCCTCTCCTCTTTCCTCCCCTCTCTCCTCTCTTCTCATCTCTCCTCTCCGCTTCTCTCTCCTCTCCTCTCTCCTCTCTTCTCTCTTCTCCTCTCTTCTCGTCTCTCCTCTCTTCTCTTCTCTCCTCTTTCCTCCCCTCTCTCCTCTCTTCTCATCTCTCCTCTCCGCTTCTCTCTCCTCTCCTCTCTCCTCTCCTCTCTCCTCTCCTCTCTCTTCTCCTGACTCCTATGCTCCTGTATCCGTTCTCTCCCAATTTCCATCCCCTCTCCCAAGCACAATAATGATGTCTCCATGAATGAAAAGTGCTCGGGCAGAACTGCAGGAAAGGCAGCGCACAGCACAGTGAGCAGTACCCGCAGCTGCGGCAGCAATGCGCCCCGATGCTCCAAGACTGTAAAGAGCTTAACAAAAATTTGTATTGACACTTCCTGCATGATTTATGCTGCCTGTTGCGGCGCCGTAGCAGCACCAGCAAGCAAAATGAAATGGGCTGGTCAAGCAACAAAGGAAGCCTGACTGCCTCCCGTGTCGCTACCGATTCCCCACCAGCGCTTCTCCTCCCCTTTATAGTTTCCCCCACCCTTTCCCCCTGAAACTGCATGCATTCACGATTGGCGCCCCCAAAACTGCATGGGGGTTGCAATGATGCTCATGTGGGGATGTCAGATGTATCCTTTCTATGGGGGAGGCAATGGCTGGTTTGAGGATAGGAGATTAAGAGGCGGGGAGAAACGGACGACAGGGAAATAGAGAGAGGTGGGAGATGGAGGAGAGGAGAGAGAGAGAGAGAGTCTGTAATATAGGAGGCAACGAGAGGCAGAAACATCACTAATTGTACTTTATTCTGGTTTATAAGCATAACGCTGCAAGTGACACCCACCCCAGCCCTAACCCAAGCCCTAGCTTCCCAAATCTAACTTCAAAGCCTAGGACAATGCATCTGTAATGTTTGTTCTTGCAGAGAATGCCTGAAGCACTGAGAGCCAGTTGAACTGCTTTTTTCCACGTCTAATTGTTGCCTATCGTTGGTTGGCTACAAGTGAAATTATTTTGCTTTTCGTAGCAGCCTCACTATGCTCCTGAATAGCAGATGGACTTGAATTGCCACTGGGAATAAAAGCTTATTACGAGGAACATCTCCTCAGACAAATAAACGGAGAAAATGTTCCGTTTTTGTGTTTCAGTCTGCTATGCATAATTTGTCCGTTTACTGCGTATGAAAGCTTTTACCTGAAATTAGGAGAGAAGGGAGAGGAGAGGAGAAGAGAGGAGAGGAAAGGAGATAAAAAGAGAGGAGAGGAGTGGAGAGGAGAGGAGAGGAGAGAGGAGAGGAGAGGAGAGGAGAGAGGAGAGGAGAGGAGAGGAGTGGAGAGGAGAGGAGAGGAGAGAGGAGAGGAGAGGAGAGGAGAGGAGAGGAGAGGAGAGGAGAGGAGAGGAGAGGAGAGGAGAGGAGAGAGGAGAGGAGAGGAGAGGAGAGGTGAGGTGAGGAGATGAGAGGAGATGAGAGGAGAGGAGAGGAGAGGAGAGGAGAGGAGAGGAGAGGAGAGGAGAGGAGAGGAGATGAGAGGAGAGGAGAGGAGAGGAGAGAAGAGAGGAGAGGAGGGAGAGAAGAGAATAGGAGAGGAGAGAAGAGAAGAGAGGAGAGAGGAGAGGAGAGGAGAGGAGAGGAGAGGAGAGGAGAGGAGAGGAGAGGAAATAGGAGAGGAGAGGAGAGGAGAGGAGAGGAGAGGAGAGGAGAGGAGAGGAGAGGAGAAGAGAGGAGAGGAGAGGAGAGGAGAGGAGAGGAGAGAGGAGCGTGCCTCAGCCATCCTGGCCCAGCTCCGACGAGCACTTGGCACTTCTTGGGGTCTATCCCCAAAGCGGCTTTGGTGGATCTATACTTCCGTAGTTAGACCTGCCATTACGTACGCCTCTGTTGTCTGGGTTAGCGCTACCCAGGTCAAAAGCCATGCAGACCTGCTCAACACGATCCAAGGCAGAGCGTGTAGGCTCATCTGCAACGCCACCAGGTCCACGCCCTTTGCTGGCATGGGGGCCTTTCTTAATCTTCCGCCTCTTGACCTCTTCATCAGGGGTGAGGCGGCTAGAACGACGCGGCGTCTAATTGATGCCGGCGTCAAATTCATTTACATGAGAGCACCTGCTAAGCGGAACCTTGTCCCGCATAGCGATCTGTGCCTCAACTTTCTCAACGAGTGTCAGGCCAATCGCGTCTTCACCGATGGCATTGCCTCAACGCTCAACCTGAGACAGCGCTACTCCGTAGCTATCGACTCGCGCGATAACATCAATGACCATTGGAACCCTGGTGAGCTTCATTGCTACACCGACGGTTCTAAGCAGTCAGCCAACACCGGCTTTGGTGTTGGAATCTTTCTGAACGGGAGGGTCATCGCTACCCACGCTCAATACACTGGGGTCAACTCCAGTGTTTTCCAAAATGAAGTTCTGGCCATCAGCTCCTGCACTGCAGAGCTTCTCGCCACTGGCGTTACTGGTAAGAACATCATTTTCCATTCGGACAGCCAAGCTGCCTTGCACGCCATCAGTGGCTGCAGCACCAACTCTGCTACAGTCCTTGACTGTATCAAACTCCTCAATATGTTGGGTTCCGCCAACAAAATTACCCTTAAGTGGGTTCCGGGGCATGTGGGGATCCGAGGAAATGAGTTGGCTGACACCCTTGCAAAAGTTGGTGCCTCCGGCTCCTCTCTCGGCCCCGAACCTCTTGTCCCGATTCCTGGCTGTGTCATCGACTCGCGCATCAAAGCGTGGATCAGGACTCAGCACCGCTCGACTTGGGCGAACCGCACGAACTGCAGGCAATCCAGAGGCGCTGTCCCTCAGCCCTCTCACCAGCTCCGGAAGCTCCTCTTGCGCCTCTCGCGCAGAGACATCCGGGCTGCCACCATGACCCTCTCTGGTCACGGCTGCTTCTCCAGGCACCAGCACCTGCAGGGCAACGCCACCAACGCCACCTGTAGTTTCTGCAACTCAGGTGACGAAACCGCTGAGCATTTCGTCAGCATCTGTCCCGCCTTCACGCGGGCCAGACTCACTTACCTCGGGCCACACACATCTATTACTGAAGCGTGCAAACCCGAAAACTTTAATCAGCTCATGCGCTACCTTCGGGCCACCCGCAGGGCTGAACTCTCCTTTCCAGAGAGCACCATAGCTGCTGGCGACACTGGGGGACCTCCCTGGGCGGCGCCAACCCTCCGTCCATAGCGACGCGTCGGCCGTTCAGGGACTAGCGGAATGGGCGCCCGCGCCTTCCCGCTGTGTCCCCTCCGGGACAGCCCTGCAGCTAAGTCAAGTCAAGAGGAGAGAGGAGAGGAGAGGAGAGGAGAGGAGAGGAGAGGAGAAGAGAGGAGAGGAGAGGAGAGGAGAGGAGAGAGGAGAGGAGAGGAGAGGAGAGGAGAGGAGAGGAGAGGAGAGGAGAAGAGAGGAGAGGAGAGGAGAGGAGAGGAGAGGAGAGAGGAGAGGAGAGGAGAGGAGAGGTGAGGTGAGGAGATGAGAGGAGATGAGGGAGAGAAGAGAATAGGAGAGGAGAGGAGAGGAGAGGAGAGGAGAGGAGAGGAGAGGAGAGGAGAGGAGAGGAGAGGAGAGGAAATAGGAGAGGAGAGGAGAGAGAGAGGAGAGGAGAGGAGAGGAGAGGAGAGGAGAGGAGAGGAGAGGAGAGGAGAGGAAATAGGAGAGGAGAGGAGAGGAGAGGAGAGGAGAGGAGAGGAGAGGAGAGGAGAGGAGAGGAGAGGAGAGGAGAGGAGAGGAGAGGAGAGGAGAGGAGAGGAGAGGAGAGGAGAGGAGAGGAGAGGAGAGGAGAGGAGAGGAGAGGAGAGGAGAGGAGAGGAGAGGAGAGGAGAGGAGAGGAGAGGAGAGGAGAGGAGAAGAGAGGAGAGGAGAGGAGAGGAGAGGAGATGAGGGAGAGAAGAGAATAGGAGAGGAGAGGAGAGGAGAGGAGAGCAGAGAAGTGCTAGCTCAATGACCAAAAATCTTATGGACGTACCAATTGAAAATGGTAAAAAAGGATCAGCTTCACAACAAACGTACATGTAAGATTTACCAAATTTATATTGTGATGCAAGTTTGACAATAAATCTTATGTATAATATCATCCTAGATTTATAGCCTCATATTGCAGCCCTATCTGCTTATTAAAAGAATATATTTTGTGAACTTCTGCACAGTACTGAACGCGTGTTTCACTACCATGTGCTTTAAAACAAAAAAAGACACTTATAAAGGCACAACTCAGAGCAATAATAAATGCGAAATCAGCAAAGCAGATTTTTAACCAAACGAGAAAAAGGTTACTTACTGTCTAAGGGGCTGGGGATCTCTACATCTAATGCAACGGAAATCTCAAGAACTGAGAAGCTTGAAATGTAAGGAAAAGTGGCTGTTAACTATGGTATGCACATCTCAGTCCTTTGACAAGCCTAATGCCTGTGGAATCCAAAGAAGAAGAGAGGAGAGGAGAGGAGAGGAGAGGAGAGGAGAGGAGAGGAGAGGAGAGGAGAGGAGAGGAGAGGAGAGGAGAGGAGAGGAGAGGAGAGGAAAGGAGAGGAGAGGAGAGGAGAGGAATGAGAGGAGAGGAGAGGAGAGGAGAGGAAATAGGAGAGGAGAGGAGAGGAGAGGAGAAGAGAGGAGAGGAGAGGAGAGGAGAGGAGAGAAGAGGAGAGGAGAAGAGAGGAGAGGAGAGGAGAGGAGAGGAGAGGAGAGGAGAGGAGAGGAGAGGAGAGGAGATGAGGGAGAGAAGAGAATAGGAGAGGAGAGGAGAGGAGAGGAGAAGAGAGGAGAGGAGAGGAGAGGAGAGGAGAAGAGAGGAGAGGAGAGGAGAGGAGAAGAGAGGCGAGGAGAGGAGTGGAGAGGAGAGGAGAGGAGAAGAGAGGCAGGAGAGGAGAGGAAAGGAAGGGAAGAGGAGGAGAGAGAGGAGAGGAGAGGAGAGAGAGAGGCGGGAGAGGAGTGGAGAGGAGAGGAGAGGAGAAGAGAGGCGAGGAGAGGAGAGGAGAGGAAAGGAGGGAGAGGAGAGGAGAGGAGAGGAGAGAGAGGAGAAGAGAGGCGAGGAGAGGAGTGGAGAGGAGAGGAGAGGAGAAGAGAGGCGAGGAGAGGAGAGGAAGGAGGGAAGAGGAGAGGAGAGGAGAGGAGAGGAGAGGAGAAGAGAGGCGAGGAGAGGAGTGGAGAGGAGAGGAGAGGAGAAGAGAGGCGAGGAGAGGAGAGGAAAGGAGGGAAGAGGAGAGGAGAGGAGAGGAGAGGAGAGGAGAAGAGAGGCGAGGAGAGGAGTGGAGAGGAGAGGAGAGGAGAAGAGAGGAGGAGAGGAGAGGAAAGGAGGGAGAGGAGAGGAGAGGAGAGGAGAGGAGAGGAGAAGAGAGGCGAGGAGAGGAGTGGAGAGGAGAGGAGAGGAGAGGAGAGGAGAGAGAGAGGAGAGGAGAGGAGAAGAGAGGAGAGGAGAGGAGAGGAGAGGAGAGAGAGGAGAGGAGAGAGAGGAGAGGAGAGAGAGGAGAGGAGAGGAGAGGAGAGGAAGGAGAGGAGAGGAGAGGAGAAGAGAATAGGAGAGGAGAGGAGAGGAGAGGAGAAGAGAGGAGAGGAGAGAGAGGAGAGGAGAAGAGAGGAGAGGAGAGGAGAGGAGAAGAGAGGAGAGGAGAGGAGAGGAGAGGAGAAGAGAGGAGAGGAGATGAGAGGACAGGAAGGAGAAGAGAGGAATGAGAGAGAGGACAGGAGAGGAGAGGAGAGGAGAGGAGAGGAGAGGAGAAGAGAGGCGAGGAGAGGAGTGGAGAGGAGAGGAGAGGAGAAGAGAGGCGAGGAGAGGAGAGGAAAGGAGGGAAGAGGAGAGGAGAGGAGAGGAGAGGAGAGGAGAAGAGAGGCGAGGAGAGGAGTGGAGAGGAGAGGAGAGGAGAAGAGAGGCGAGGAGAGGAGAGGAGAGGAAAGGAGGGGAGAGGAGAGGAGAGGAGAGGAGAGGAGAGGAGAAGAGAGGCGAGGAGAGGAGTGGAGAGGAGAGGAGAGGAGAAGAGAGGCGAGGAGAGGAGAGGAAAGGAGGGAAGAGGAGAGGAGAGGAGAGGAGAGGAGAGGAGAAGAGAGGCGAGGAGAGGAGTGGAGAGGAGAGGAGAGGAGAAGAGAGGCGAGGAGAGGAGAGGAAAGAGGGAAGAGGAGAGGAGAGGAGAGGAGAGGAGAGGAGAGAGAGGCGAGGAGAGAGTGGAGAGGAGAGGAGAGGAGAAGAGAGGAGAGGAGAGGAGGAGAGAGAAGGGAGGGAGAGAGGAGAGGAGAGGAGAGAGAGAGGAGAGGAGAAGAGAGGCGAGGAGAGGAGTGGAGAGGAGAGGAGAGGAGAGGAGAGGAGAGGAGAAGAGAGGCGAGGAGAGGAGTGGAGAGGAGAGGAGAGGAGAAGGAGGCGAGGAGAGGAGAGGAGAGGGAGAGGAGAGGAGAGGAGAGGAGAGGAGAGGAGAGAGAGGCGAGGAGAGGAGTGGAGAGGAGAGGAGAGGAGAAGAGAGGAGAGGAGTGGAGAGGAGAGGAGAGGAGAAGAGAGGAGAGGAGAGGAGGGAGAGGAGAGAAGAGGAGAGGAGAAGAGAGGAGAGGAGAGGAGAGGAGAGGAGAGGAGAGGAGAGGAGAGGAGAGGAGAGGAGATGAGGGAGAGAAGAGAATAGGAGAGGAGAGGAGAGGAGAGGAGAAGAGAGGAGAGGAGAGGAGAGGAGAGGAGAAGAGAGGAGAGGAGAGGAGAAGAGAGGAGAGGAGAGGAGAGGAGAGGAGAAGAGAGGAGAGGAGATGAGAGGACAGGAAGGAGAAGAGAGGAATGAGAGAAGAGGACAGGAGAGGAGAGGAGAGGAGAGGAGAGGAGAGGAGAAGAGAGGCGAGGAGAGGAGTGGAGAGGAGAGGAGAGGAGAAGAGAGGCGAGGAGAGGAGAGGAAAGGAGGGAAGAGGAGAGGAGAGGAGAGGAGAGGAGAGAAGAAGAGAGGAGAGGAGAGGAGTGGAGAGGAGAGGAGAGGAGAAGAGAGGCGAGGAGAGGAGAGGAGAGGAAAGGAGGGAAGAGGAGAGGAGAGGAGAGGAGAGGAGAGGAGAAGAGAGGCGAGGAGAGGAGTGGAGAGGAGAGGAGAGGAGAAGAGAGGCGAGGAGAGGAGAGGAAAGGAGGGAAGAGGAGAGGAGAGGAGAGGAGAGGAGAGGAGAAGAGAGGCGAGGAGAGGAGTGGAGAGGAGAGGAGAGGAGAAGAGAGGCGAGGAGAGGAGAGGAAAGGAGGGAAGAGGAGAGGAGAGGAGAGGAGAGGAGAGGAGAAGAGAGGCGAGGAGAGGAGTGGAGAGGAGAGGAGAGGAGAAGAGAGGAGAGGAGAGGCGAGGAGAGGAGAGGAGAGGAGAGGAGAGGAGAAGAGAGGAGAGGAGTGGAGAGGAGAGGAGAGGAGAAGAGAGGAGAGGAGAGGAGAGGAAAGGAGGGAAGAGGAGACAACGTCGCTAAAACTTGCAAACAGGCAAGAAAATCTCGTGAATCAACTGAGGCCAGCAGCCGTATGAAACTGGCTTAGCGGTGCCGCAGTCTTCATTGCATCAGCGGTGAGTCATTTCTCTGTCTTTGGCTTGTCCAGGCCGTGCATCCGCACCACCGCCGCTGCTAGCCGACTGTCCAGACTGTTCAAATCGTCGTCTGGTTGACGGCCGCCTCCTTGTTTACCACCAGCGCCGCTGCCACCGCTGTCTCGGGCGCTGTTCCTCCACTTCTGGCACTCCCAATAGTTGGTGAGCCGCAGCAGGGTCTCACGGATGTCCATCAGATCCATCGGCTCCAGCTTGGCGGCGGAGATGCGAGCAGCCTCAGAAGATGTTGTCGACGATGATGCAGACGAAGCCATTGATGACTGCGAGCCGGTGCTGTAGGAGCAGTCGGAGGAATCATCTCCCCTGCCGCCGCCACCGCCTCCTTCGCCGACTCCTTCGCCGTTGTCAGCCGATACTCGATGATTCCGGCTGCTGCTTCTGCGTCGCTGGCGCGCTGTCTGGTGTCGACACCGGCGCCTGTGTCGCCGATGGCGCCTGCGCTTGCGTCTGCTGTCGATGTCGCTATCGCTGCTGCTTATGCTGCTGCTGCTGCTGTTGCTGCTCCTAGTGCTGCTGCTACTGCGACTGCGGATTTTCCTCCGCGGATGCCTGCTGCGGCTGCGACCGGCGCCGCGACTCCGTCGATGCCGGCGATGGCGACGACTCTTAGCGGCGCCGGCGGATCGGCGTCGGTGCTTGCCGCTGGCGCCGCCGCCGCCGCCGCCGCTGAAGAGCGCTTTGAAAACTCGGCCGACGGCGCTCTGCGATCGAGCGCCGCTGCCGCTGCCGGCACTGCTGCTTCTTCGGCGACCCCGGCTGCCGCTTTTGCCGCCGAGTCGTTTGATGAAGCCTCTGAGTACAGAGCCTGCGGTTGTGCGCCAATGAGAGTGGGCGGTCGGTGGTTGACAAGGCTTCGTTAGCGATGCCGTTAGGATACTCGGATTTTTGCCTTTTGAGCAGGTGAGCGCTGCTGTGAACGAGCCTTGAATGCTCACTTAACTAAGTGATGAGAATCGCCCTCAACTCAGTGATGAGAATCGCCCTCAACTCAGTGATGAGAATCGCCCTCAACTCAGTGATGATGATGAGAATCGCCCTCAACTCAGTGATGATGATGAGAATCGCCCTCAACTCACTGATGATGATGAGAATCGCCCTCAACTCAGTGATGATGATGAGAATCGCCCTCAACTCACTGATGATGATGAGAATCGCCCTCAACTCAGTGATGATGATGAGAATCGCCCTCAACTCAGTGATGATGAGAATCGCCCTCAACTCACTGATGATGATGAGAATCGCCCTCAACTCAGGGATGATGATGATGAGAATCGCCTCACTCGTGTGTCAGGATAAGTAAAGTCAATGGATTGAATTACATTGAATTTAGCAGACAGATCGAGTAAGGCACATTAAATTTGGGACAGCCAGACAGTCACCAATTAACTACGAGCTATAAATAGAGTAGTCAGCAGACGTCATCAACTAAATTTCGCAAAAATGTAAAACAGCATCCCCAAGCCTCATGTTCTGGAGAGCTAGTCCGTAAACTTTTCTTCATCGGTGAAGCGTATAAAATTCGCCATAATTATTATGCCGCCACCCCACCTCCCCCCGGTCTTTGCCTATACTCGTAAAGGGGAAGGCAATAAAATATGGGATAAAATATTCGCAGTCAGCAGTTGCTGTCCCGTAGGAAAAGTGGCGAGGCCTGTCTGAGAGGAACTGAATGCGATGCTACATACAAAGTGGCAGGGCTGAGCCTTGGAGAGTATATGCAAACAAGTATTACTTGATAAGTGTAGCATGCGATAAGCCTCATCCAATGCTTTCCTATATAGCTCTCTTTATCTGCATTGACTTCGTCTCCCGTATTTGAGGCGCATCTTCCCAACACCCGTTGTTCCATTTTGCACCCAGTCTGTATTAGTCATATCGGCAGTATTTTTGTTGGTAGTTCGCTAATCTTTTTCCTGCTTTTATCTCTAGCTAGGGCAGATGTTGTTTGTTTGGGTTAACTGCGTCTGACTTTAGGCGCGTCGCCATCGGGGGGGGGGGGGGGGCAGGGGGACATGTCCCTTCGGTAAAAGCTATGGGGGGACATGCCAATGCTTTGTCCCCCCCCCACCCCCACCCCACCTTGTGAATCGTTGTGGTAATAAATAATTTTTCTTCAGGTCGCCGAAATATAAAGTCTTCGGCGCTAAAATTATTGCCTGCGGCGCTAAAATGAGTGCCTGCGGCGCTAAAATGAGTGCCTGCGGCGCTAAAATGAGTGCCTGCGGCGCTAAAATGAGTGCCTGCGGCGCTAAAATGAGTGCCTGCGGCGCTAAAATGAGCGCCTGCGGCGCTAAAATGAGTGCCTGCGGAGCTAAAATGAGTGCCTGCGGCGCTAAAATGAGTGCCTGCGGCGCTAAAATGAGTGCCTGCGGCGCTAAAATGAGCGCTGACAACACGATTTTCAAAATAAAGGAAATGTAGGAATTTTTCCATGTACATACAAATTCTTGGCTTTGTCTCCCCACCATACAATCCGTGGCGACGTCCCTGTCTACCATGGTCAGGCATGCACACAGTCTGCAATATAGAGAGGCAAAAACAAAATGAAAAAGATGCCGCATTCCCGACCAAAACTCACGGCCTCTGCTAGGACGCGATTCGTTGTCGTTTTTTACTGTTTGCGACTCGGTTGTGGGCTTCCAGCTGACCGGCTTGAGGCACGAGCGCAGTGCCTGGGGCCGCCGCTGCTCCTGCTGCTGTACCGCCTCATCAGTATTCTTCAAACGCACCGCCTTTGCCGACTTGTCGTTGGTCGGCGACACCTGAGACGAGTGCGCGTTTGTCGCCGCCGACTCCGACTTGGCCGGAGTTGCCGCCTCAGGCTGCTCCGTAAGCGACTGCTGCTGTCCAGGTGTCTGCTCCCATAACTGCAATTCCTCAGCAATTTTCAAATTCTGAACCCGGTGCTTGTCGGGACCAGACTCGGCCGTATCGGCTACTCGATTCTCTGCCGACTGCTCTCGGACGCTGCGGATTTTCTCGCCCAGCTGCTGAATGAGCAGCCGGTCAACCTCGGTTGCATTGTCCGCCGTGACTGTTCTCAGATCGCGGATCAGGCCTTGAACTTCTCCGTTTTTGAACGGTCGATCACTTGGATGATCCGTCGTTGTGTTGAGCTGGCGTAGCCCCTCAATGACTGATTCGATTTGGCTTGATAGTTGGCCTTGAGCTGGTGTATTGGCTTAAGCAGGTTCGACCGCTTGCTGCTGCTGCCGTGCCTCCATCTGGGGCAGACGATCGAGAGACCTGGATGTTTGTGGCGCGAGCATCGCAACCATAGTGGAGCATGAATATTTTCAACTGCCTTTCTCTGACATCCGCTCGGACTTTTCTGATGAATAATGAATAAAACTAATTGATTACACCTGCCCTCAATTGGGCCAGATGTGCAACCGACAGCTCAGACGCAGCCATTGCGCGGCGCATCTGAAGGCTGCGTACGGCTGTTCAGTCCAAGGACGGGGGGTCGCCACACACACAGTCAATCACCCCAGCTAATGCTGGCACCCATTTTACAGCTGGGTGAACTGAAGCAATGCAGAGTTAAGTGTCTTTCTCAAGGACACAAATTGTTCCAGCGAGATCGGGAGTCGAACCCCCGACCTTCAATTCGTGAGTCCGAAGCTCTGACCACTAGGCTACAACCCCCTGTTTGATGAAGCTATAGCTAAAAGTTTTAAAACTCAACTGAAGACAAACCTGACGGAAGCCTGCTGCTGGTGCTGGTGCTGCTTCTGTTTTTGCTGCGGCTGCTGCTGCTGTCGCTGGCGCAGCTGCTCGGCCAGCTTTCCACCAACGCAAGCGACAAGCTCTCGAGCGTTAGACAGCAGTTCGATGTCCGCGCAGCTCAACGCTGACGGATTCATTCGACGAATTGAGTCGCGTAGGCTGAGTATTTCTGTGGCGGACAATGCAACGTGGTGCTGAAGGCCTCGGCGTTGTAAAGCGTCAAGTACTCGAAGGATTCGATTGATCTCAACTGAAACAACATGCTGACTATCGGTAGTTAGATTTAGAAACTGTTTTAGCTGCTGCTGCTCGTCCTCCTGATGCTGCTGCTGTGGTTGTTGTTTTTGTTGTTGCGTTTGTTGTTGTGGTTGTTGTTGTTGTTGTTGTTGTTGTTGTTGTTGTTGTTGTGGTGGTGGTGGTTTTTGTTGTTGTTGTTGCTGCTGCTGCTGCTGTCGCTGTCGCTGGATCTGCTTTAGTTTTTCCACTTCGCTCAAAAGAGTACGCAATTCCATAACGGTTGCCATCGAGCCGCCAGTCTGGCGATCCTCATTTCCACTGCAAGCCCGCATTCGTCTGGTCTCGTCTTCGAGGGCGCTGGTGAGCATTTCGGACGTTCGACTCATCTCGTGCCAGAAGATTGCCGAATCGTTTGGCTGCTGCTGCTGCTGCTGCTGCTGCTCTTTCTACAATTGGCACGGAGAAAAGATAGGGAAGAACAACACGGAGACACGTAGGTATCTTAGGACTGAAGAGCACAGACGAGGACGCTTCGCTCCTAGCATCATCAGACCGTATTGAGTCTGTCTAACAGAGTCTTTTGCGACGGAGAACGGAGTCAAGCCATGCCAAACAAGTCCTCTGTCCATAGGAGCAGAAGTTCTCAATAATATTCGTCTTGTTCACCAACAAACTATCCAACCAAAGTAAAGTACCTATTGACTTAACAATTAACCTTTACGAGCTACATGTGGATGTCCTTTTAACTAAGCTACGTTAGTCCGTTGAGCCAGCCCACTATCTTATAGTTAGTTACCTCATCATTCAAGCCAACGGTCTCGCTTCCGGTACGACCTGCACTAGCAGCCGAGTCATCAGCAGGTGCAACTGCAGCCGGGGCAACTGGAACTGGAGCTCGACTTTTGCCCAGCTTGAAGTTCTGCAACGCTCGCCTGCGGAGCCGGAGGTTTTGCGAACTCATGACATGCTCAGTTTAACTAGTACTGCATCACAGTGCACTGCAGTGCAGTCTGCAAAGCCCAGCTCACCTTCGCAGATCTCGTACTCCGGGCGAGCCCGCCGACTTCTGAACGCTGCCAATTCCGACTGGCCTAGCAGCAACCATTGATGGCGAGTTTCTGGCTGGAGATGACGTCACGGAAGCTTGACCAGACTGTGGCCGCTTCTGTGGTAGGGCGCCGCGTGCCAATGATTTCGATCTGGGCGAAGTCGGATTCATTGGTGAGCTCGGCGAGAAGTTGCTAGAAACTTATGGACCACATAAAAATAAAACAAACCCTAACTACGGATCTTGAAGCTCAGTCGAACGAGAATGCTACATCGTTCTTAGTCACCAATAACTACCATAGACTATCCGCGGTTCTGAAACTGTTTTGAGTCAGCCTCTAGCGATGCGGAATTCTCATAAGTTAGAGAAGAAAAGCTTAATATGGCGTGGACAGAGCGCGGCCGAATTAATTTATGGCTCAGGAGTCAGCGGAATGAGCAGAATTGACACAGACAAAAAATGTTTTACACACTACTGACAGACACCGGCAGTAGTGTAGTACGGAAGGAGAAATATGCTGCAAAATTTATTTGGGATAGCCTGGAGTCTCAATAAAGTTTTCTCTCGATGGCAGGCGCTTGTTCGTTTACAATTTGAAATAGAAAATTACACGAAATTCAAATTTGATAAAAAATTGATGAAAATTAAAAGGTTAACTACAAAACTCAACTGAAGCCAAACTGGTCCAAGAAAGTGTCAGAATCGTCTTCAAAACCGTTTTAAATAAACTTGTCCCAGGAGGGCATGAGGCTAATTTGAACGGAGGTCTGACAAATTTTCTCTGGGATAATTTGTGGCACAAACTGAACGGCTGGGAATCCCAGGGCAATTCCCCAGACACAGCAAATGCTTCTACATTTCCTGATGCGGTACAGAGACGCGCTTGGTGAATGTTAAGAGAACAAATTGGGCAAAATTTGGATAGCGAGGCCGATGAATTTGAGATGCCACTCTGATGTCAGATGTTGCCTTGTTGCTCTCTCTCCCCACTCTACTGCTCTCCCCGCTCTACTTCTCTCCCTGCTCTACTTCTCACCGCTCTACTTCTCTCCCTGCTCTACTTCTCTCCCCGCTTTACTTCTCTTCGCTCTACTTCTCTCCCTGCTCTACTTCTCTCCCTGCTCTACTTCTCTCCCTGCTCTACTTCTCTCCGCTCTACTTCTCTCCCTGCTCTACTTCTCTCCGCTCTACTTCTCTCCCTGCTCTACTTCTCTCCGCTCTACTTCTCTCACCGCTCTACTTCTCTCCCTGCTCTACTTCTCTCCCTGCTCTACTTTTCTCCGCTCTACTTCTCTCCGCTCTACTTCTCTCCCTGCTCTACTTCTCTCCGCTCTACTTCTCTCCGCTCTACTTCTCTCCGCTCTACTTCTCTCCGCTCTACTTCTCTCACCGCTCTACTTCTCTCTCCGCTCTACTTCTCTCCCTGCTCTACTTTTTTCACCGCTCTACTTCTCTCCCTGCTCTACTTCTCTCCGCTCTACTTCTCTCCCTGCTCTACTTCTCTCCGCTCTACTTCTCTCCCTGCTCTACTTCTCTCCGCTCTACTTCTCTCACCGCTCTACTTCTCTCCCTGCTCTACTTCTCTCCGCTCTACTTCTCTCCCTGCTCTACTTCTCTCCGCTCTACTTCTCTCACCGCTCTACTTCTCTCCCTGCTCTACTTCTCTCCGCTCTACTTCTCTCCCTGCTCTACTTCTTTCACCGCTCTACTTCTCTCCCTGCTCTACTTCTCTCCGCTCTACTTCTCTCCCCGCTCTACTGCTCTCCGCTCTAATTCTCTCACCGCTCTACTTCTCTCCCTGCTCTACTTCTCTCCGCTCTACTTCTCTCCCTGCTCTACTTCTTTCACCGCTCTGCTCTACTTCTCTCCGCTCTACTTCTCTCCCTGCTCTACTTCTCTCCGCTCTACTTCTCTCACCGCTCTACTTCTCTCCCTGCTCTACTTCTCTCCGCTCTACTTCTCTCCCTGCTCTACTTCTTTCACCGCTCTACTTCTCTCCCTGCTCTACTTCTCTCCGCTCTACTTCTCTCCCCGCTCTACTTCTCTCCGCTCTACTTCTCTCACCGCTCTACTTCTCTCCCTGCTCTACTTCTCTCCGCTCTACTTCTCTCCCTGCTCTACTTCTCTCACCGCTCTACTTCTCTCCCTGCTCTACTTCTCTCCGCTCTACTTCTTTCACCGCTCTACTTCTCTCCCCGCTCTACTTCTCTCCGCTCTACTTCTCTCCCCGCTCTACTTCTCTCCTCACTATATTTCTCAAACTCTACTTGACCTGATTTTAAATCTCTTTCCCTAATCTATTGAAATTTCTTTCGCTAGCAATGTAAATCTGGCAAATTATTTTGATAAAGATTTTCCAACACGCCTGGCTATGATTGACGATGAGTCATGATCTTCGGAAAGCAACGAAATTCAAATTATTCAGTGTTTCACCTGTTTTTAGCCTCACATCTTGTGTCCGTGAATTACCCCCGATTGAGGAAATCATAACCCTTTCCTAAGCAGCCATTGATTCAATTTGGCTTCCCAATTGAGAAGCGAAGAATACTGAGTAGGAAATAAGAAAATTCCAATTTGAGGTCTATTTTGAGTAGATTAAAACAACGAAAATCAAGGAAGACCTGTTACTGAACCTGTGCTAGTCGGATATTTGCATCATTCAGATGCCTAAACCGGATATGCGATATCTATGCTATCTATGCTATCTATGCTATCTATGCTATTTATGTGCGCCAGATTCGGAGGATTGGGGCAGATTCGGAGGATCGAGGCAGATTCGGAGGATTGGGGCAGATTCGGAGGATCGAGGCAGATTCGGAGGACTGGGCAGATTCGGAGGATCGAGGCAGATTCGGAGGATTGGGGCAGATTCGGAGGATCGAGGCAGATTCGGAGGACTGGGCAGATTCGGAGGATTGAGGCAGATTCGGAGGATTGAGGCAGATTTGGAGGATTGAGGCAGATTCTGAGGATCGAGGCAGATTCGGAGGATTGGGGCAGATTCGGAGGACTGGGCAGATTTGGAGGATTGAGGCAGATTTGGAGGATTGAGGCAGACTTGGAGGATTGAGGCAGACTTGGAGGATTGAGGCAGACTTGGAGGATTGAGGCAGATTCGGAGGATTGAGGCAGATTTGGAGGATTGAGGCAGATTTGGAGGATGGAGGCAGATTCTGAGGATGGAGGCAGATTCGGAGGATTGGGGCAGATTCGGAGGATTGGGGCAGATTCGGAGGACTGGGCAGATTTGAAGGATTGAGGCAGATTTGGAGGATTGAGGCAGATTTGGAGGATTGAGGCAGATTCGGAGGATTGGGCAGATTTGGAGGATTGAGGCAGATTTGGAGGATCGAGGCAGATTCGGAGGACTGGGCAGATTTGGAGGATTGAGGCAGATTCGGAGGATTGAGGCAGATTCGGAGGATTGAGGCAGATTCGGAGGATTGAGGTAGATTCGGAGGATTGAGTCAGATTCGGAGGATTGAGGCAGATTTGGAGGATTGAGGCAGATTTGGAGGATGGAGGCAGATTTGGAGGATGGAGGCAGATTCGGAGGATTGGGGCAGATTCGGAGGATTGGGGCAGATTCGGAGGACTGGGCAGATTTGGAGGATTGAGGCAGATTTGGAGGATTGAGGCAGATTTGGAGGATTGAGGCAGATTCGGAGGATTGGGCAGATTTGGAGGATTGAGGCAGATTCGGAGGATTGAGGCAGATTTGGAGGATTGAGGCAGATTTGGAGGATCGAGGCAGATTCGGAGGACTGGGCAGATTTGGAGGATTGAGGCAGATTCGGAGGATTGAGGCAGATTCGGAGGATTGAGGCAGATTCGGAGGATTGAGGTAGATTCTGAGGATTGAGGCAGATTCGGAGGATTGAGGTAGATTCTGAGGATTGAGGCAGATTCGGAGGATTGAGGCAGATTCGGAGGATGGAGGCAGATTCGGAGGATTGAGGCAGATTCGGAGGATTGAGGCAGATTCGGGGAGATGGAGGCAGATTCGGAGGATGGAGGCAGATTCGGAGGATTGGGGCAGATTCGGAGGATTGGGGCAGATTCGGAGGATTGAGGCAGATTCGAAGGATTGAGGCAGATTCGGAGGATTGAGGCAGATTTGGAGGATTGAGGCAGATTCGGAGGATGGAGGGTGGGGATCAAGAAAAGCTACTCGCCCTTCATCTATCCCAGGCATAATTCCTCAAATAAAAGATTTATTTAAGCCACTGGAGTAACAAATATTTTTTGTCTCCTAATCTCAATGACCTGCTGGGATTTCACGAACCGCGGGTAATAAAGGATTAACAAAACCCGATTAAAAAACTGGTCATTTAAACGGCCGATATTAAAGTCTAACAAAGAAGAAAGTGAGATCTGCTAATCTCTTCCGCATGAGCACGACGCTCTCAGCAGGATTTACCGAGCAAATACGTATTTATCTTGCAGAATTTTCTGTAAATTCGACATTCGCTTCCTTAGTCAGGTGTCTGCTTTGAGATTAGGGCAGTTTGGAGACCGCCCGTGTTGCGTGTCGGGGCTTTGGGATAAGGGGAGATACAGATAAGCGATTTCTTGGTGTGGGTTAGTGTTGAAGAGTGTGGGAGTGTGGGAGTGTGTGGGAGAGTGTGGGAGAGATTGTGGGAGAGTTTGGTAAAGTTTGCGAGTGTGGGAGAGTGTGGGAGAGTGTGGGAGTGTGTGGAGAGTGGGAGAGAGTGTGGGAGAGTGTGGGAGACTGTGGGAGTGTGTGGGAGTGTGTGGGAGTGTGTGGGAGAGTGTGTGGAGAGTGTGGGAGAGTGTGGGAGAGTGTGGGAGTGTGTGGGAGAGTGTGGGAGAGTGTGGGAGAGTGTGGGAGTGTGTGGGAGTGTGTGGGAGACTGTGGGAGTGTGTGGGAGAGTGTGGGAGAGTGTGGGAGAGTGTGGGAGAGTGTGGGAGAGTGTGGGAGTGTGTGGGAGTGTGTGGGAGAGTGTGGGAGAGTGTGGGAGAGTGTGGGAGAGTGTGGGAGAGTGTGGGAGTGTGTGGGAGTGTGTGGGAGAGTGTGTGGAGAGTGGGAGAGTGTGGGAGTGTGTGGGAGAGTGTGGGAGAGTGTGGGAGTGTGTGGGAGAGTGTGTGGAGAGTGTGGGAGAGTGTGGGAGACTGTGGGAGAGTGTGGGAGAGTGTGGGAGAGTGGAGCCTCGAATGAACAAATGCTGAACAATTACAAGCAGTTGTCAGCACAATATTTGTTACATCATTTTTGTTTTTACTATTTAATTGCCAGTATAACTTAGTCTGAATGGAACTAATAGCACAGCATATGTAATAGAAGCTGTTTTCACAAGTTATGAATGGTTGCTTTAACAATTAAAGCCAGAGATTTTAATATGATAATTGGATTATTAGATAGATGTTTATCAATTTTTCATCAAAATGTTATTGACAGTTTCAATGTCAGTCTAATTTCGTCACCAAGACTTGATCGGGCTGGCACTGCTCAGCAATTTAACACCAGAGCTGTCATCTTTGCCGAGCTCGTGCCGGGCCAGCTCTGAAGGCGGCGGCTTCGGTAGCTGAGATGACGAGTTGCAGTACCGACTCTCCATGGCGAGGTCGGGGGGTTCGCCTTGCAGACCTGGAAATTCAATTACAAAATCGGGGTCAGTGAACAGGTGGGTCAGTGAACAGGTGGGTCAGTGAATGGGTTGATCAGTGAATGGGTTGGTCAGTGAATGGGTCAGTGAATGGGTCAGTGAATGGGTCAGTGAATGGGTCAGTGAATGGGTTGGTCAGTGAATGGGTCAGTGAATAGGTCAGTGAATGGGTGGGTCAGTGAATGGGTCAGTGAATGGGTTGGTCAGTGAATGGGTGGGTCGGTGAATGGGTCAGTGAATGGGTCAGTGAATGGGTCAGTGAATGGGTCAGTGAATGGGTCAGTGAATGGGTCAGTGAATGGGTCAGTGAATGAGTCAGTGAGTGAGTCACTGAAGGATCTCACAGTGCATCCTCAGCAGTGGTTGCGAGTGCGCCATGGGCGAGGCCGAATCATCCGTCCCTGATGCTGGAGTCAGGAAGTGATACGGCGGCGCTGCATTTGAGGGAACTGCCTCGGTGACCCCGGCGGATGCAGCGGCGGCCGCGGCAGCAGCAGCAGCGGCTGCGGCTGCTTGATAAAATCCGGGTGGGTAAAAACTGCCGAAGCAGTCGGAATTTCCTGCGAGATGGAAATTTTTCAAAAATGTATGCTACCGATATGTATTGAAAAATAAGTCTGAATGTCGGCGCGCTGCTACCGATATGTATCGAAAAAAGTCTGCATGTAAGCGCCTCTCACCGAAGTAGCCGCTCGCGAAGGACACCAGATCCCCGTTCGGGACGTTGGCGTCCTGTGACTCGGCGCCGCGTAGGGCGCGCATTCGGCGCTGGTTTCGAAAGTAGCCGCGGCGGGCGCCCATGGCGCTCAGCTGCTTCAGGCGGCGCTCCTTACTGCGCCGATTCTGAAACCACACCTGAGGTTTGACGGATAAGGCGTGCGATTCGGAATCACCGTTTCTGGGAGGCTCTGGGAGGCTGGCCCAGCAACTGAGGCTCTGAGAGGCTGGCCCAGCAACTGAGGATCTGGGAGGCTGGCCCAGCAACTGAGGATCTGGCAGGCTGGCCCAGAAACTGGGGATCTTGGAGGCTGGCCCAGCAACAGAGGATCTGAGAGGCTGGCCCAGCAACTGAGGATCTGGGAGGCTGGCCAGGCAACTGAGGATCTGGGAGGCTGGCCCAGCAACTGAGGATCTGGGAGGCTGGCCCAGAAACTGGGGATCTTGGAGGCTGGCCCAGAAACTGAGGATCTGGGAGGCTGGCCCAGCAACTGAGGATCTAGGAGGCTGGCCCAGCAACTGAGGATCTGGGAGGCTGGCCCAGAAACTGAGGATCTGGGAGGCTGGCTCAGCAACTGAGGATCTGGGAGGCTGGACCAGAAACTGAGGATCTGGGAGGCTGGCCCAGCAACTGAGGATCTGGGAGGCTGGCCCAGCAACTGAGGATCTGAGAGGCTGGCCCAGCAACTGAGGATCTGGGAGGCTGGCTCAGCAACTGAGGATCTGGGAGGCTGGCCCAGCAACTGAGGATCTGGGAGGCTGGCCCAGGAACTGAGAATCTGGGAGGGCCAGCCAGACCAGATATCCCAGAGCTCCATGAAGCCGGACCCTGTCCCTTGGGTGGAAGCTGAGCTGCCGGCCTCAGCACGCTGAGCCACCCGGCAGTCTGGATGGAATTTCAGCCTCAGCTGCCAGCGCCCCAACTGTCCCAGTTCAACTATCCCCCCCCCCAGCTCAATGATTAGTTTCTCAGAGCTGCGCGCCACAGCATCTGTCTCAGACCCATCGTATCGTTTTACAATGTCTGCGCCAAGCGGCCTCTTAAACGATACTCAAGCTTAGTTATGCGTTCGTGCAGCGCACCTGAATGACCCGCATGTTCAGGCCGGTCTGCTGCGCCAGCTGCTCCCTGATGTGCCGCGTTGGCTTCGGTGTCGCGGCAAACGCCGCCTTCAACATTTCCAGCTGCTTCGCCTTGATGGTCGTTCGCGGACCTCGCCGCTTGCTTCCAGAAGCAGCAGCAGCAGCAGCAGACGCGGACGCCGCGGAAGCAGCCGCCGTCAGGGAGGCGGATTCTCCCGACTCATCCGCGTCGCTGCATTCCTCGTCCGGATCCTCATCGTCGAATACTTCGACAAAGTCGTCTGGCGCGCCGGTTGCTTCTTCTGTTGCTTCCTGGGAGTTTTCTTCTTCCACACGATTCATTGCCCGATTTTCTTCTGCAGAGATTCTGCTTTTAGCACTGTGTTGGTTGTTTTTGTTGTTATTTGTCTCAAAGCTGACAGACGAATTCGGTGCAGCCTCGGTCAGGAGTTCGGTTCTTCTCTGATGAAGCATTGAGCGATGAGAGCGAAGAAGCGCGAACGACTTTTCTGTGGAGTTCGAGTTTGGTAATGAGGGATTGCCAACGATTTGTGGACTACCAGTGACAACTCATCAAAATGGCGCAATGACAACTAATCAATATGGCGCCAATGACAACTCATCAATATGGTGCCAATGACAACTCATCGAGATGGCGCCAATGACAACTCATCAATATGGCGCCAATGACAACTCATCAATATGGCGCCAATTACAACTCATCAACGTGGCGCCAATGACAACTCATCAATATGGCGTCAATGACAACTCGTCAATATGGCGCCAATGACAACTCATCAATATAGCGCCAATGACAACTCATCAATATGGCGTCAATGACAACTCGTCAATATGGCGCCAATGACAACTCATCAATATAGCGCCAATGACAACTCATCAATATGGCGTCAATGACAACTCGTCAATATGGCGCCAATGACAACTCATCAATATGGCGCCAACGACAGTCTTAGACGTAACTTTAACAAGTTGAACAGCAACTTTGTGAAACAAAACCAATTAATGGACTGTCCAGTGGCCCATAAAAATATTGGCAGTCAAAATTCTGCAAGCATTATTGATAGCATTTGGTTGCTACACGTGTCCCAACTAATTAGCATAATTTATGCCAGTCAACTTCTGTGCCGGAAGAGCAACCAACGTGAGGCCATTATTATGAAGCCAACAATTGCAATTGCAAAACTGCAGCAATTCTCCGCTTTGGAAAGTATATATAAAAATGAATAGATTATTCTGTGAGTAAACTGGCATCTGTTCGGGCTGTAATCCCGAGCTTTAACTGGGGCGCAGGCTCAATATGAGGAGAATATATTCATATAGACATATTTTTTTCTATCGATTGATTTCTACAGACAGTCAATATTCTCTGTAAGCTTTCTGCCAGCATACTTAAACATGTAAAATAATCCTCATATTGTACTGACCACAGATTCTCACAGTTAGATTTGAGAACAGATTCTCACAGTTAAATTTGAGCACAGATTCTCACAGTTAGATTTGAGCACAGATTCTCACAGTTAGATTTGAGCACAGATTCTCACAGTTAGATTTGACCACAGATTCTCACAGTTAGATTTGAGCACAGATTCTCACAGTTAAATTTGAGCACAGATTCTCACAGTTAGATTTGAGCACAGATTCTCACAGTTAGATTTGAGCACAGATTCTCACAGTTAGATTTGAGCACAGATTCTCACAGTTAGATTTGAGCACAGATTCTCACAGTTAGATTTGAGCACAGATTCTCACAGTTAGATTTGAGCACAGATTCTCACAGTTAGATTTGAGCACAGATTCTCACAGTTAAATTTGAGCACAGATTCTCACAGTTAGATTTGAGCACAGATTCTCACAGTTAGATTTGAGCACAGATTCTCACAGTTAGATTTGAGCACAGATTCTCACAGTTAGATTTGAGCACAGATTCTCATAGATAGATTTGAGCACAGATTCTCACAGTTAGATTTGAGCACAGATTCTCACAGTTAGATTTGAGCACAGATTCTCACAGTTAGATTTGACCACAGATTCTCACAGTTAGATTTGAGCACAGATTCTCACAGTTAGATTTGAGCACAGATTCTCACAGTTAGATTTGAGCACAGATTCTCATAGATAGATTTGAGCACAGATTCTCACAATTAGATTTGAGCACAGATTCTTATAGATAGATTTGAGCACAGATTCTCACAGTTAGATTTGAGCACAGATTCTCACAGTTAGATTTGAGCACAGATTCTCACAGTTAAATTTGAGCACAGATTCTCACAGTTAGATTTGAGCACAGATTCTCACAGTTAGATTTGAGCACAGATTCTCACAGTTAGATTTGAGCACAGATTCTCACAGTTAGATTTGAGCACAGATTCTCACAGTTAGATTTGAGCACAGATTCTCACAGT
This sequence comes from Macrostomum lignano, assembly GCA_002269645.1. Taxonomy (NCBI): domain Eukaryota; kingdom Metazoa; phylum Platyhelminthes; family Macrostomidae; genus Macrostomum; species Macrostomum lignano. Next base: position 404,422 of record NIVC01000051.1, read on the forward strand.
TAGATTTGAGCACAGATTCTCACAGTTAGATTTGAGCACAGATTCTCACAGTTAGATTTGAGCACAGATTCTCACAGTTAGATTTGAGCACAGATTCTCACAGTTAGATTTGAGCACAGATTCTCACAGTTAGATTTGAGAACAGATTCTCACAGTTGAATTTGAGCACAGATTCTCACAGTTAGATTTGAGCACAGATTCTCACAGTTAGATTTGAGCACAGATTCTCACAGTTAGATTTGAGCACAGATTCTCACAGTTAGATTTGACCACAGATTCTCACAGTTAGATTTGAGCACAGATTCTCACAGTTAGATTTGAGCACAGATTCTCACAGTTAGATTTGAGCACAGATTCTCATAGATAGATTTGAGCACAGATTCTCACAATTAGATTTGAGCACAGATTCTTATAGATAGATTTGAGCACAGATTCTCACAGTTAGATTTGAGCACAGATTCTCACAGTTAGATTTGAGCACAGATTCTCACAGTTAGATTTGACCACAGATTCTCACAGTTAGATTTGAGCACAGATTCTCACAGTTAAATTTGAGCACAGATTCTCACAGTTAGATTTGAGCACAGATTCTCATAGATAGATTTGAGCACAGATTCTCACAATTAGATTTGAGCACAGATTCTTATAGATAGATTTGAGCACAGATTCTCACAGTTAGATTTGAGCACAGATTCTCACAGTTAGATTTGAGCACAGATTCTCACAGTTAGATTTGAGCACAGATTCTCACAGTTAGATTTGAGCACAGATTCTCACAGTTAGATTTGAGCACAGATTCTCACAGTTAGATTTGAGCACAGATTCTCATAGATAGATTTGAGCACAGATTCTCACAGTTAGATTTGAGCACAGATTCTCACAGTTAGATTTGAGCACAGATTCTCACAATTAGATTTGAGCACAGATTCTCACAGTTAGATTTGAGCACAGATTCTCACAGTTAGATTTGAGCACAGATTCTCACAGTTAGATTTGAGCACAGATTCTCACAGTTAGATTTGAGCACAGATTCTCACAGTTAGATTTGAGCACAGATTCTCACAGTTAGATTTGAGCACAGATTCTCATAGATAGATTTGAGCACAGATTCTCACAATTAGATTTGAGCACAGATTCTTATAGATAGATTTGAGCACAGATTCTCACAGTTAGATTTGAGCACAGATTCTCACAGTTAGATTTGAGCACAGATTCTCACAGTTAGATTTGAGCACAGATTCTCACAGTTAGATTTGAGCACAGATTCTCACAGTTAAATTTGAGCACAGATTCTCACAGTTAGATTTGAGCACAGATTCTCACAGTTAGATTTGAGCATTCTCACAATGTTTATTATAAAATATTTTGAACCCCAACCTGCTCCAATTAGCTATGAAAATATTGAAAGACTTCCCACTGTCTCAGCTGATTCTCTGCCACTCTCCGCCCTGGCCTCGCGTGATGGAGGGTCTCTGAAACGATGCGAGGCCAGGCCCGAATGGCGTAATCTTGTCGAATAGCTGGGGCCAAGATGGACAGTCGAGCTTGAAAGCTTTTTCTGTTTTCTTTCTTACTGCATGCCTCGCGACTTATGAAATATATTTGTGGAAAAAATTGTGGCTTATTGAAAAAGGAAAATTCCAGATCAGGGGGTGGAGGCAGTGGACCGAACAGATTTGAGCAGAGCAGATTTCGATTTTGCCTTTTTTATGGTTTAGCTGCGGACCTAAGCCTGATGATAAAAAATGGTTTATGAGTAGTGGGCTGTGTTAATTGTGGCGTGAAAGCTGAGCTAAGTGAGAGAGAGCGTGATGCATAGACTCGGATGGATATAGATAGATGATAGATTAGATAGATAGATAGATAGATAGATAGATAGATAGATAGACAATTGGGCAACATCAGAGGCATTTCCACCCACCCTCTGTTGACTTTATACTCGAAAAAAATTCCTAATCCCTTTAGGTGTTTTAGTAATAAGCTTTATCACACCAAAATTAGCAGCGCCCACTTCGCTCAATTCGGTGACGTAATCTCGAGAACTTCTCTCTCTAGATCAAGATTTTGCAAACTTGCTGTTTATCGCCTCTGGCCACTTGTCTATTTTTGCATTCCGCCAGCTGTCCCGCGTCGCGCGGTCTCTTCAAAAAACAATAAAAGAAATCTGTGTGAAATCTGAGTAGTCTGCGTTTCCAGAGCTCAATTATTTAGCTACTAAGAAATCTACGAGTATCAGAGTAAATTAGTTTCCAATTCCATATTTGGCGGCGGCAGAATAATGGCAGTTCAAAAAGAAGCAGAAACCCCCATGCCAAGAGTGAGTCTTGCCACAATAGTGGAGACAGCGCATAGCTTGATCTACGGCTCACAATGGGACACTTAGCAGGCAATTTGGCGCGAGCTGGCAATATTCAATTCTTAGCGGACTAGGCGTCGGGGCACTGGGGGACTGGGAGATATATAAGTGAGAGTGAAAGGGAAAGCTAGAGGGAAGAGGGTAGACAAAAGAGAGATAAGAGACGAGAGGGGAGAGGAGAGGAGCAGAGGAGAGGAGAGGAGAGGAAAGGAGAGGAGAGGAGAGGAGAGGAGAGGAGAGGAGAGGAGAGGAGAGGAAAGGAGAGGAGAGGAGAGGAGAGGAGAGGAGAGGAGAGGAGAGGAGAGAGGAGAGGAGAGGAGAGGAGAGGAGAGGAGAGGAGAGGAGAGGAGAGATGGGAGACGAGAGGGAGATGAGACGAGAGGGGAGAGGAGAGGAGAGGAGAGGAGAGGAGAGGAGAGGAGAGGAGAGGAGAGGAGAGGAGAGGAGAGAGAGGAGAGGAGAGGAGAGGAGAGGAGAGAGAGGAGAGAGAGAGAGGGAGATGAGACGAGAGAGAGAGGGGAGAGGAGAGACAAGAGGGGAGAGGGGAGAGAAGTGGAGAGAGAGGAGAGATAAGAGGGGAGAGAAGAGAGACGAGAGGGGAGAGGGGAGAGAAGAGGAGATAGATGAGAGATGAGAGACGAGAGGGGAGAGTAGAGCAAGAGCAGAGGCACAGAAGCAAGCAATAAAAAAACAATATTCGCGCTGGTAAGCTCTCTAATTAGGATGGCCACAATTTCAAGGTTCGATTCCAGCCCCTACCAGTGGAAGAGCTGCGGTTCACTGAGAAGAGGCGGCCAAAAGCAGATAGTCAGAGAGCTTCTCATGGCCAACTTTGTCAACAAAATTTTTTTAATTCCTCAATAAACCCAGCTTGGTAATACAAACATTGCGCTTCCAGTCAGTGAGACTTAGGCCAATAGTTTCCGTGAGCACAAATTAGGCCTACCAGAGCGGGTAATCTCAGTTTTGTCTCCTCGCATTTAGTTCCGGAAACTAAGAAGGGGATTATATTAACAAGACCCTGTTGCCAGGTCTTTGTTTTTCTTTGGTTGAACGCAGCGCAACCTACCGCAGCAATGTTCTATGAAAGTCGGAAAAGATTATCTGAAACTGAATCTGAATAATGGCACTCTACTCAGAGAGAATGGAGGTGCAGTCGGAACTGAATAATGGCACTCTACTCAGAGAGAAGGGCGGTGCAGTCTGAACTGAATAATGGCACTCTACTCAGAGAGAATGGCGGTGCAGTCGGAACTGAATAATGGCACTCTACTCAGAGAGAATGGTGGTGCAGTCGGAACTGAATAATGGCACTCTACTCAGACAGAATGGCGGTGCAGTCGGAACTGAATAATGGCACTCTACTCAGAGAGAAGGGCGGTGCAGTCTGAACTGAATAATGGCACTCTACTCAGAGAGAATGGCGGTGCAGTCGGAACTGAATAATGGCACTCTACTCAGAGAGAATGGTGGTGCAGTCGGAACTGAATAATGGCACTCAACTCAGACAGAATGGCGGTGCAGTCGGAACTGAATAATGGCACTCTACTCAGAGAGAAGGGCGGTGCAGTCTGAACTGAATAATGGCACTCTACTCAGAGATAATGGCGGTGCAGTCTGAACTGAAAAATGGCACTCTACTCAGAGAGAATGGCGGTTCAGTCGGAACTGAATAATGGCACTCTACTCAGAGAGAATGGCGGTTCAGTCGGAACTGAATAATGGCACTCTACTCAGAGAGAAGGGCGGTGCAGTCGGAACTGAATAATGGCACTCTACTCAGAGAGAATGGCGGTTCAGTCGGAACTGAATAATGGCACTCTACTCAGAGAGAAGGGCGGTGCAGTCTGAACTGAATAATGGCACTCTACTCAGAGAGAATGGCGGTTCAGTCGGAACTGAATAATGGCACTCTACTCAGAGAGAAGGGCGGTGCAGTCGGAACTGAATAATGGCACTCTACTCAGAGAGAATGGCGGTTCAGTCGGAACTGAATAATGGCACTCTACTCAGAGAGAATGGCGGTGCAGTCGGAACTGAATAATGGCACTCAAAATCAAGTAAAAAACAGCTCAACCTGGTGAACCCACCGTTCTGCATCTCTCCAGCAGCCTCAGCTTCAAGAGCAGACTTTCGGCACTTCTCAGCCTTGCAGACGAATCTGCTGCCGCCGTCAATCACTAGGAGCTCCTCGCCAGTGAGCAGCTGCTTCTGACAGGAAGCGCAGGTGAAGCAGCACAGGTGGTAGACACGATTCTCAGCGGTGCGCCGAACCAAATCGCTGGGCGAGATGCCCTCGGAGCAGCCTGAGCACTTGGTGCCGAACCGGCTGCGGGTTCGGGTTGCAGTTCAGGAATGAGGCCTCCTCTGGGGTGGCTAAGGGGCGATTCTCAGGTGTAGCCAAGGGGGGTGATTCTCAGGTGTAGCCAAGGGGGGGGGCGATTCTCAGGTGTAGCCAAGGGGGGGGGCGATTCTCAGGTGTAGCCAAGGGGGGGCGATTCTCAGGTGTAGCCAAGGGGGGCGATTCTCAGGTGTAGCCAAGGGGGGCGATTCTCAGGTGTAGCCAAGGGGGTGATTCTCAGGTGTAGCCAAGGGGGGGGGCGATTCTCAGGTGTAGCTAAGGGGGGGCGATTCTCAGGTGTAGCCAAGGGGGGGCGATTCTCAGGTGTAGCCAAGGGGGGGGCAATTCTCAGGTGTAGCCAAGGGGGGGGCGATTCTCAGGTGTAGCCAAGGGGGGCGATTCTCAGGTGTAGCCAAGGGGGGGGCGATTCTCAGGTGTAGCCAAGGGGGGCGATTCTCAGGTGTAGCCAAGGGGGGCGATTCTCAGGTGTAGCCAAGGGGGGTGATTCTCAGGTGTAGCCAAGGGGGGGGGGCGATTCTCAGGTGTAGCCAAGGGGGGGGGGCGATTCTCAGGTGTAGCCAAGGGGGGGCGATTCTCAGGTGTAGCCAAGGGGGGGCAATTCTCAGGTGTAGCCAAGGGGGGGGGGCGATTCTCAGGTGTAGCCAAGGGGGGCGATTCTCAGGTGTAGCCAAGGGGGGGGCGATTCTCAGGTGTAGCCAAGGGGGGGATTCTCAGGTGTAGCCAAGGGAGGGGCGATTCTCAGGTGTAGCCAAGGGGGGGATTCTCAGGTGTAGCCACGGCAGTCAGAAATGAAAGCTACAACTGCAATCAAGAGCTAATGAAGCAGCACTCACCGGAAAAAGTCAGTCCTACAATAGAACCGACCATCTCTACTAAAACACCGCTCGCTGAGACCGAGTCCGCAATCTGCACAGTGCAGACAGTCGGCGTGCCAAGTCTGGTTGAGCACACTCAACAGGAACTGATCAAATATCGGTTTGTCACAGCCGGCGCAAAACGACATTATCTTAAACTGGTTGTGTGTGAGCCAAGCCCAAGCCAAGTCAATAGATAGCTGTAACTATTGACAGAAGTCCTAGCGAAACAGCTCGCTTATTCAATGGACGCGCAGTGAAGTGCCCATATTAGGCGCATGGCGATCGCTGATTGGCTAGTTGGGCCATTTCGTTGCCTGACTGGTTGGGACAGCAGACATTCGGTTAATTTTTTTAAGTTGTAGAGAAACCGCTCTTGGAGTCTTGAAAATCTTGAAGACCCAGAGCGGAGACTCCTTCATGAAGGACAATGGGTAGCTTGCAGCTGAGGCCCTGAAGGACATTGGGTAGCTTGATTAGCTGAGGCCCTGAAGGGCATTGGGTAGCTTGATTAGCTGAGGCCCTGAAGGACATTGGGTAGCTTGATTAGCTGAGGCCCTGAAGGACATTGGGTAGCTTGATTAGCTGAGGCCCTGAAGGACATTGGGTAGCCTGATTAGCTGAGGCCCTGAAGGGCATTGGGTAGCTTGATTAGCTGAGGCCCTGAAGGACATTGGGTAGCTTGATTAGCTGAGGCCCTGAAGGACATTGGGTAGCTCGATTAGCTGAGGCCCTGAAGGGCATTGGGTAGCTTGATTAGCTGAGGCCCTGAAGGACATTGGGTAGCTTGATTAGCTGAGGCCATGAAGGACATTGGGTAGCCTGATTAGCTGAGGCCCTGAAGGGCATTGGGTAGCTTGATTAGCTGAGGCCCTGAAGGGCATTGGGTAGCTTGATTAGCTGAGGCCCTGAAGGACATTGGGTAGCCTGATTAGCTGAGGCCCTGAAGGGCATTGGGTAGCTTGATTAGCTGAGGCCCTGAAGGACATTGGGTAGCTTGATTAGCTGAGGCCCTGAAGGACATTGGGTAGCCTGATTAGCTGAGGCCCTGAAGGGCATTGGGTAGCTTGATTAGCTGAGGCCCTGAAGGACATTGGGTAGCTTGATTAGCTGAGGCCCTGAAGGACATTGGGAAGCTTGATTAGCTGAGGCCCTGAAGGGCATTGGGTAGCTTGATTAGCTGAGGCCCTGAAGGACATTGGGTAGCTTGATTAGCTGAGGCCCTGAAGGGCATTGGGTAGCTTGATTAGCTGAGGCCCTGAAGGGCATTGGGTAGCTTGATTAGCTGAGGCCCTGAAGGACATTGGGTAGCTTGATTAGCTGAGGCCCTGAAGGGCATTGGGTAGCTTGATTAGCTGAGGCCCTGAAGGACATTGGGTAGCTCGATTAGCTGAGGCCCTGAAGGGCATTGGGTAGCTTGATTAGCTGAGGCCCTGAAGGACATTGGGAAGCTTGATTAGCTGAGGCCCTGAAGGGCATTGGGTAGCTTGATTAGCTGAGGCCCTGAAGGACATTGGGTAGCTTGATTAGCTGAGGCCCTGAAGGGCATTGGGTAGCTTGATTAGCTGAGGCCCTGAAGGGCATTGGGTAGCTTGATTAGCTGAGGCCCTGAAGGACATTGGGTAGCTTGATTAGCTGAGGCCCTGAAGGGCATTGGGTAGCTTGATTAGCTGAGGCCCTGAAGGACATTGGGTAGCTCGATTAGCTGAGGCCCTGAAGGGCATTGGGTAGCCTGATTAGCTGAGGCCCTGAAGGGCATTGGGTAGCTTGATTAGCTGAGGCCCTGAAGGGCATTGGGTAGCTTGATTAGCTGAGGCCCTGAAGGACATTGGGTAGCTTGATTAGCTGAGGCCCTGAAGGGCATTGGGTAGCTCGATTAGCTGAGGCCCTGAAGGACATTGGGTAGCTTGATTAGCTGAGGCCATGAAGGACATTGGGTAGCCTGATTAGCTGAGGCCCTGAAGGGCATTGGGTAGCTTGATTAGCTGAGGCCCTGAAGGGCATTGGGTAGCTTGATTAGCTGAGGCCCTGAAGGACATTGGGTAGCTTGATTAGCTGAGGCCCTGAAGGACATTGGGTAGCTTGATTAGCTGAGGCCATGAAGGACATTGGGTAGCCTGATTAGCTGAGGCCCTGAAGGGCATTGGGTAGCTTGATTAGCTGAGGCCCTGAAGGACATTGGGTAGCTTGATTAGCTGAGGCCCTGAAGGACATTGGGTAGCCTGATTAGCTGAGGCCCTGAAGGGCATTGGGTAGCTTGATTAGCTGAGGCCCTGAAGGACATTGGGTAGCTTGATTAGCTGAGGCCCTGAAGGACATTGGGTAGCTCGATTAGCTGAGGCCCTGAAGGGCATTGGGTAGCTTGATTAGCTGAGGCCCTGAAGGACATTGGGTAGCTTGATTAGCTGAGGCCCTGAAGACTTAAAGCTTTCTTATTGTATAAGGGCGGTTCCCTCGTGGAGAAATTCGCGCGCATTTTATGCTACTGAACCAGAATCAGTAGAATGAAAGAATTATTTACTTTTAATCGACACAATTAAAGAATACGTGTATGAAACAAAACATGCAAAATTTGCACGATTGGAAAATCATCTTTGCTGATTTACTTGTAGATTCCGGAACAAAAGAATTTATTTTTTAATCAAATTATTAATAAGTGACGTGACAATAGTGTTCTAAGCAGTAAACCTAGTGCAGCACAGACTTACTTTTATAATGCTATCACCAGGAAAAGTTTCAATCATGATCGGCGAGTGAATCTTTGATAATAGATTTTTTATATCTCTGTTCGACTCCGTCATTATCTTTTCCTTCCAGTCTGTATCTCCCTTCTGTCTGTATATCTCTTCCCTCTCATTATCACCATAGCTTTCACAGGTAGCGATCATACCGTAGTTGACCAACCAGCTTATCCAACCAGCCGAAAAAAAAGTTTTCAAAGGCACACACAAAGTCAACATAATGGCCATTGTCACAAAACACAATAAAATCCAATCAAACAACATCAAACCGAAGCTGGTACTGCTGATCCAAGCCAATATAAGCGTCAGACATAACGTAGAGATTGTACACCACTCTGCCAGGATCTTCGGGCGTCAGGAACACCATGGAACTGTTGGTGACTCGCTGGCGCAGCGCTGGAATGCGCTTCAACGCTTGCACTTCGTCATTCTCGGCGTGGCCAAGGACTACTATGAGGCCTTCGTCCTTGGCCTTGGGGAAGCGAGGCGCCTGAGCTCGGGTGTCGCCGGGAGTTCGACCGTAGGAGGTCTTCACTAGGCGCAGGTTTAGCGAGTACTCGGCGTCACGGTCAACTGAGAACCAGTCTCGGCCGTCTAGCGGGATCTTGATCTGCGAGTTTGTGGGGAGAGATCGGCTTGAAACCGCTTGAATGGGATCAGGGGATGGGAACTGAAGGGTCAGGGGATGGGAGCTGAAGGATCAGGGGATGGGAACTGAAGGGTCAGGGGATGGGAGCTGAAGGATCAGGGGATGGGAACTGAAGGGTCAGGGGATGGGAGCTGAAGGGTCAGGGGATGGGAGCTGAAGGATCAGGGGATGGGAACTGAAGGGTCAGGGGATGGGAGATGAAGGGCCAGTGGGTGGGGGCTGAAGGATCAGGGGATGGGAACTGAAGGGTCAGGGGATGGGAGCTGAAGGGTCAGGGGATGGGAGCTGAAGGATCAGGGGATGGGAACTGAAGGGTCAGGGGATGGGAGATGAAGGGTCAGGGGGTGGGGGCTGAATGATCAGGGGATGGGAGCTGAAGGGTCAGGGGATGGGAGATGAAGGATCAGGGGATGGGAACTGAAGGGTCAGGGGGTGGGAGCTGAAGGATCAGGGGATGGGAACTGAAGGATCAGGGGATGGGAGCTGAAGGGTCAGGGGATGGGAGCTGAAGGATCAGGGGATGGGAGCTGAAGGGTCAGGGGATGGGAGCTGAAGGGTCAGGGGATGGGAGCTGAAGGGTCAGGGGATGGGAGCTGAAGGGTCAGGGGATGGGAGCTGAAGGATCAGGAGATGGGAGATGAAGGGTCAGGGGATGGGAGCTAAAGGATCAGGGGATGGGAGATGAAGGGTCAGGGGATGGGAGCTGAAGGATCAGGGGATGGGAGCTGAAGGGTCAGGGGATGGGGTAGCAACCAGCTGGGGATTCGGGTGCAGTTAGCAACGATAGCTCACCTTGCAGGCCTCATCAGCAGCAGCAGGATTATTGCTTTCCTCTTCGCCCTCGCTATCGTCCGCGAGCTGCTGGACCACCTTGACCAGTTCCAGGTGACACCGGAGTCTCGGCATAGCGGCCAGCGTTGCTAGGCAACGATCAGACTCGGCGTGACGACCGCCAAGAGCTTCGCGAATAGCTCGCTCGGCAACTGGGCGAGGCGCGTGCAGCAGGCCGGGCAAGGTGTCGAGGCGGTGAGCTGGGGTGGCCAGCCTGCAGTTTTCAGGATTCGGGGATGGTTCAGGGGCGATTCTAGTGATGGTTCAGGGGCGATTCTAGTGATGGTTCAGGGCGATTCTAGTGATGGTTCAGGGCGATTCTAGTGATGGTTCAGGGCGATTCTAGTGATGGTTCAAGGGCGATTCTAGTGATGGTTCAGGGCGATTCTAGTGATGGTTCAGGGGCGATTCTAGTGATGGTTCAGGGCGATTCTAGTGATGGTTCAGGGGCGATTCTAGGGATGGTTCAGGGCGATTCTAGTGATGGTTCAGGGCGATTCTAGTGATGGTTCAGGGCGATTCTAGTGATGGTTCAGGGCGATTCTAGTGATGGCTCAGGGGCGATTCTAGTAGTTCAGGGCGATTCTAGTGATGGTTCAGGGCGATTCTAGTGATGGCTCAGGGGCGATTCTAGTGATGGTTCAGGAGCGATTCTAGAAATGATTCAGGGGTGATTCTAGGGATGGTTCAGGAGCGATTCTAGAAATGATTCAGGGGTGATTCTAGGGATGGTTCAGGGGCGATTCTAGTGATGGTTCAGGGGCGATTCTAAGAATGACTTAGGGG